>JAQIVZ010000334.1:0-77262 GCA_034700945.1 Arrhopalites spinosus
CCAAAAAAAGACATTTCAAAAAATGGAATCATGTGGCCAAAAAAAGATATTCTGTGGCCAAAAAGAGATATTTCCAATATTAATTACGCTTTTTCCAACAAAGGAGACCAAAATTCAGTAGTCTCTTCAGACTTCATGAAAACTAAACCTCCATCTTCATACACTGGCAACCGATCATCTATAGTGACATCTACCCAGGCGCCATATTGCCAAAATCTTTTTTTAATAAAAAAATTAATTGTTATATTTTGAAAATGGCTCCAGTTAATGAACTCACTGAAACAGAAATGCACCACAGTAGCCATCGTCAAAATTTGTATTGTCAGTGGGCACAACTTGTTCAAAAATTGTTTGATTCAACGGCAAAGTCGCCACGGTGCTAATGAACCAGCAGTCACTTACAAAAATATTGGAGGTCAAGGGTCAATGGCCCGACAGAATTTTAAAAGAAATATTTTGTTTTTTAATTTTTTTAAAAAAAATATTTTTTGGGTGTAATTTTTAGCAGCACTATTTTAATTAAAAACAGCACTATTTTCAATAGCGGTTGCACTATAAATATTACTGGGCCACTAAAAATATTACTCAGCCACTGAAAATATTTTTTCAGCACTAAATTAATTTGTCCAGCACTAAAATAATTTGTCCAGCACTTAATTAATTTGTTCCATGGTTGAAAATCTATACCCGTCTATACCGAGTATAGACGTCGATACTTTTGGGTTTTTTTTGTATAGACGCAAAAGTATCGACAAAAAAGTCGATACAAGTCTATACAATTTGTACAGACTTGTATAGACTTTTGCAATTTTGTATCGACAATGCTTCTTTGTTGGTTTTTATATATAATCTTTGTCTCAAAAAGAAAATAATTCAAATATACAACTGTTGGTTGATTGAATTCTTAAATACATTTGTCAATTGACACAAGCTTTAGCTTTTGTTACTAAAAATTATACATTAAAGTGTGAAATTACAAAAAATGAATGTACAATGACAATTTAAAAGTTATTGTCATTTTCATTCTTGTTCACTCTGTATTGTGTTACCAGGATTTTTATATAGAATGAGATCACCGCATCAAAGGGTTCTATAATGCCCTGTTTTGTGAATTATTTACTAGTATTTTTCTTATTTGAGAATCCCAGAAAATGTATTGGCAAAATGTTGCACTGTTTTTGGGACCTGAAAATTTGTAGGTTGATAGATTTCGACCTCCCGGGGACAATGGAAGTAGTCCCAAGTCGTAACACACGTTTGACCTCCAGAGATCAAAATAAGCCCCATATGTACGTCATGGCTAAAAAACTTAGTTGTGGTAGAAAAATTCTGAAAGGCAAAAAGTTTCTCCTTGGCTTCCTAATCCAAGTGTGTATTATGGTCATAGTGAAAAGCTCCTTGGTTTGACATCCAGAGGTCAAACTGACTTGTTTCAGGCCACCGCCTTACCATGAGTTCTCTGCCCTAGTAGTACTAAAATTCTGGTAAAATTCACCTGTATGTAAAATCGAATGCTCTACAAAACTACCAAAGAATTTTTTGAAATCCTCGCTTCCGTGACCTCAGTCCAAGGTCAAAATGACCTCTATAAAGGTCAAAAAACTCAAGATATCAAAAAATTGCTTTGGTAGTTTTGTAGAGCATTCGATTTTGCATAGGGGTGAATTTTACCAGAATTTTAGTACTACCAGGGGCCTCAGGTCAGGCGTCGTCCTAAAACAAGTCCTCCAGAGGTCAAAACAAGGAGCTTTTCATTATGACCATAATACAAACTTTAATTACAAGAGTAAGGAGCAACTTTTTGACAAGTTTCAGAATTTTTCTACGACAATTATTTTCTTTAGCCATGACGTACATAGGGGGCCTATTTTGATCTCTGGAGGTCAAACGTGTGTTACGATTGACTCGGAACCAATTCCATTGTATCCGGGAAGTCGAAATCTATCAACCTACAAATTTTTAGGTCACAAAAACAGCGCAACATTTTGCCAATAAATTGATTTTTCAAAAATCATCATTGAAATGGTTTAAATTCAAAGATAGTCAGCCGTTTCTTTGTATTGGGCCTTTCAAAGACTTTCAAAGGTTCGTCACTTGGACTTTCCAATGTGGTCTACTCATTAGAAGAATTTATTCAATTTATCTGCAGGTCATGCAGTGAAAATTAATAATATATACTTTGTCGATACTTTAAACTCCAAAAGTATATACTTTTGTATCGACCTTTGCGTCTATACAAAAAAAACCAAAAGTATCGACGTCTATACTCGGTATAGACTGGTATAGATTTTCAACTATGATTAAAATACAAAAGTATCCGTTTTATGACAAAAAATTGCTGTCACCACAACTTTTCAGAAACATTGAATTAAAAAAAAAACTTGAAACATTATTCATGGACTAACTTTTGACATTTGGCTTAAATACTTCTATGACACTGTACATTTGCATATAAAACCCTCTTGTTGAATTTGAAGACATGTCACGTTTTGTCTGAAAAGAGTACCACTGTGCATTCTATAAACCGATAAAATCACACCTATCTATGCAATCCTTCCGTTATGCAAACCTGAAGGCGCTCCCGCACATTAGGCAGAGAGGTAGCTTGATATACCATAACCCAGTTATCCGGGAGTACGTACGTAAGCTTACACCGGTAGACCTGACAAGGGAATTTAATGACCAACAATTTGTTGTCACCCTCGCTGAGATACACGCACACAGACACACACACATTCACACGAACACATTCATCCAACAATTTCATATTTGATTAAATAAACATTTTAAATAAAAATAATTTTAAAAAATTTAAATAAAATTTTTAAATTACTACGTTTGCCAAAAATAGGAGACTGTTCGCAAAACCTCTGCGAAAACCTGTAAACACTGTGTTGCGGTGTTCGTTTTCAGACTATATTTTACTACTATTAAAAGACAATTAATTTTACCGTCAAGTAAGTCAATATCCGGGGCCAAGTCGTCCATGAGAACTGCATCATTGAGAAGTTCACTCGCAGACTCTTCAGGCACTGAATTGGCCATAGTCAGACTCACAATTACACAAACAACAATTAGAAGTATTAATGAATTGAATTGAAAATAATGTCTTGAATTGAAATTGACATAAAAATGTCATACAAAACGGAACAAAGTTTTGTTTTTCTTCTCCTGACTCGTTTCAACTTGTGCCTCGTTTTTTCACTCGATTTGTGATTGGACCTTAGAAATCATACGATAACGTCACATGGAACCATATAAAAAACAACTTTCCCCTTCTCAAGCGTAATATTTAAGTACTACAAGAGGCTCATTTACTTAACTGATGACGAATACGGAATTCCATGAGAAAAATGTACATTTTTTTAATTTTTAGTTAAAATAAATTCAATTGCATGTGGAGAAAAATAAAGGTGTTAATGGTAATGGAAGGGATGTTGAAGGGGGGAAAAGGTGAATGAATGTATGTAGATAAATATATATGACCATTTCATGAATCAAGGAGCTATGTGTACTTAAGACTTGGCTCCTCTGTGTGTACATTACTTTACACTATATCCCCAGTCTCATTGAAGGGAGGAGGAGGGGAATAGAGAAAGCATGTGATAGAGGAAGATGATGATGAAATTCCAAAGAGTGAAAGTTTACTCGGAAAAGTCGGGGGAGGGGGAGGGGGCCATTGGATCGATCACAGCTTGGTACAAAGAGAAAGGTTGAATGAATTCGGGTATTTCGGGTGAGGAAGGAAGGTAGTGTGTGTGTGGACCCCTGTTTTCGGGTTTCCATGGTAGCTTTCCCCCTCTTTCTCTCTCTCTTAGAAAGTGCCGTTGCAGGACGAGTTGGCCCGAAATCCGCAATCCGCCGCATTTCGATTTTACTTGCCAAACCACCCTGTGCCTCTCCCCTCTGTCTGACACACACAGACACACACACACACACACATACCAACCATAGGCACACAATTTTCAACGTAACCCACATATTGGAAAATTTTACTTGTAAAGATCAACTACATTTAACGGTGAAAATATAAAGGGAAGGGAAGCATAAAAACCACGGTGGTTTCCCCAAATGTACGGCCAACCTCGTTTGTTTGACTGAGAGCCAAAAAAAATCTCTTTGAATTATAATATTTCATTAATTCTTGTGGATTTCTTTTTGGCTTCCTAACCCCCTTTCCTTATTTGGGCTGTTCATTTTGTTTTGGAAGAGGAGGATTTTGTGTGCGACGACGTGAGTGAGGCATATCGCTATCACTGTTAACTATCTTCAACACCACTACCTTGGAGACTATAATACTTTGGATATATCCACAAAAGAAAAAGGGAGAAAGTACATTTATATATAAAAAATAAATATCAACCTACTTATAAATGCATCCCCTCTAAACTACATACTATCCAAATTCTCTTCTTCTTCCTCCTTCTCTTCATCTAATTCATCTTTACATCTTCCATACCCTCAACAAATAAAGAACAAGAGACTTTTTCACAAAAGTCAGGGGTCAACCAACTATCATTATTACAATCATTTCATAAAAAAAGGTAAAACTTTTCTCTCTCAATTAATCTCTCTCTCTCTCCATTTAATTAGTACCATTTAGAAACAACTCTTTATAATACACTAGATCATTCCCAACACCTTTTTTTTACCCGACTGAGTGAAAGGTCATGAAAATTTATTGAGTTGGCTCAACAAGACCAAATTGGGCGCACCTGTGTTTTTATTATTATTATAGCCCCACAGGAATCTTAAATGTCATTTCATCCCCGCATATGGCAAAAATAATGAACAAATTATTTTTAATCTTTTCCCCTAATTAACATGCACCATGTGAATCATATCTCGTAATAACCATTAATTCTTAATATTTATATTCTCTTTTTTTCTTGCTCTCTACAATAGAACTGTGAACCACACAAGTATCCATCCCTCACCGAGGAATTTGACTCCAGCTTGCCCACGTTTGCAAGAGGACATTGTGTACAAGAAAATCTTTGATTGTTCAATCAAAGATTTGTATTTCAACGTAAGTATGTTCCTCCTCATAATTTATTTCATTGATAAAATCTACATGTCAAAATGGGGGCTATATAATATGATGAATGAATATTTAATGAGGGAATAAATATATTTTATAGGACTATTACTTCATAGTATTATTAAGAAGAAAGTAAAAAAGGCAAAATGTCGACTGGTGGACTTGCCCCTGGTGGGGAAGAAGGAGGGGATGGGGAATCCGGTGGAATTGTTGGAGGACCACGTACCCCACAACAAATCGCAGCTCAAAGAAGACTGCAACAAACGCAGGCACAAGTGGACGAGGTGACCAAAATTACAAAAATTATTCTGTCATTGACAAAAATAAAATGTTCAAAAAACTAAATGAATGGTTTCTATTTTTAAAAAAACTAGGTTGTGGACATCATGAGGACAAATGTTGAAAAAGTGTTGGAGAGAGACTCAAAATTATCGGAATTAGATGATCGAGCTGATGCGTTACAGCAAGGTGCCTCTCAATTTGAGAAACAGGCTGGCAAGTTGAAAAATAAATTTTGGTTGGAGAATATGAAAATGATGATTGTCATGGGTGTCATTGGCCTCGTTCTTTTACTTTTCGCTGCCCATAAATTTGAAATCATCTAAAAATATGAAAGAAAGAAAAAAACGAAATACAAAAAATTTTAGACAAAAAAGAGAGAGACACAATACGAAATAAAATGACAAGAGAAAAAACTATATCTTAAAACAAGGAAAAAAATAAAAATTATACATGACATCATCAAAAAAAAACTTGATTGTTCAGTAAACATCCTAAGTCTATTATCCCCTTCCAATACACATTACACAATCATCATTACATATAAATATGCTAAATATATTACCCAGAAAATGTCAATATTAACATCTTACTATTACATATTCTATATAAACTAAAAATACTACAAGCAGAAAGAATACAGAACAGTAATTATTCACCATATTCAGCTCTCGTACATTTATTTCATTCAAAAAGAAGAAAAAATATCTTAACTATAAAATTAACTAATATGTAGGACTATATAACTATGATATTCAAACTATGTATTATAAATTATAACACTTACCCCACGTACATCAATCACGTCTGGTAATCTAATATTAATTAAACGAAAGTAGTGAAGAAAAGTATAATATAACGTATAATAATTCTATTATTATATAAAAACATTGATCGTCTTAATCTGACACGATCTAAAACAATTCCTAATTCTACAATAACAATAATTAAAGATTAAAAAAGGATATAATATATAAAAGAAAGAATTTTATTCATAATTTTTGACATGTTTGTTTTCTTTTACTTTCTCTTTCTCTCTCTCTCTCTCCTTATTTTATTTCCTTTGCAATCACAACAAGAAAACTGAATCAAAAAGAATTTTTTAAACAAGATTTTTTCACTGTTACACATTTAATATAACTTTTTGTATAGTGTCAAATTAGTTACTATAAAAAATAAAAAAAAGTCTATTATTTTCCATTAGTTTTCTACATGAGAAAAAAAGAGCAAACTCTCCTTGTACTCCTTGTAGATATTTGTGCTAGAGAGAAAAATATGAGTAGAACAAAAAAAAAATGTTGAGATTTTTTATTTATTTTATAATAATAAATTATCATCATCATGATATATAGTTGAACTATAACATTTAAAAGAAACCATTAAAATTCAATTTAAAATGCCTATACAGTTGAATTTCCAGTTTTTGCTCCATTTTATCGTCCATCATAATATTGTCATGTAATGATCGTTGTTAAAAATGAAAGAGGAAAAAAAAATATTTAAATAGTTTAAAAAAAATAATTACATTTCTTTGATACAGTTGTGATTGCAGTTTTAAAACAAAAAAAATCGTACTATATTGTGTATTATTATAACCTATACCTTAACATGTGTATGCTATATTAATAATACATTGAAAAAAATGGAATCAAATTGACAATTAAACGCGTCACGACACGAGTGCATTCTCATTTTAAAGAAAAAAATAAATAATAAATATGAAATGTTTAAAAAAAACAATATATATTACAATTAATTAGTTAAGATGAATAGACTTGTCTATATATCCTCAGTATATATAAACAATAGGAAGACATGATTGACAGAGAAAGTTTTGAAAAGGGAGAAAAGGTAGAAAGTGAAAGTGGCAATTTTGGAGAATGTTATTTAGAAAGAAAAATTGTTTCAAAAAAAATAAAAGAGAGGGAAAGAAAAATGGTAATTTGTTGTAGATTGTCAAGTTTTTTGACTTTAAAAAAACAGAAGGTGCAAGACGAGTACATGATTTTAGTGATTCCTTCTTACTATACAATATTATGAATTGATTGTATTATGGATAAAATTGTACGGAGAGTACAGAGAGAAGAAAAAAGTATATATATATATAATATTATATAGTCTGAGTCTGACCTGTAAAATGAACCCAAAGAAAAAAAAACCATTCAGTAAATAAAATAAAAAATAAAAAAATTAAAATGGGGCAAGGAATAAGAATGTATACACACATACCCAGTATATAATATTATACCTAAATACTTGAAAAAAAATCATAATTTTAACTATGAACTATAAATATGAATACCTATATAAATATTATGATGAACATGAGCAGTATATTTGAAAAATGTATTCTGAGATTAAATATTAAGTTATATTAATCGAAATTACATGATAAAAAACACAATGATATATAATATAATAATTATACATTTACTGATATTATTTTATGTAAATAACAGTACATACATAATTATCATGTTCTATAACATGATGACATGATTGACAAAAAACTGTAGTACATGTGTGTCTATATAATGAACGTACGAAAAAAAATTATTATACTCATCGTGGACACAGATAAAAAAAAACTTTGTCGTTCTATTATATAAATATCTCATGTATTCAATAATATAGAGAGTGACTATCAATAAATCATGAACGTCATCTTAGAGTCGAACAAATGGCACTTTCACCTGTCTCATCTTTCCTCCATTTATTTCAAGCATATTTTCATCTTCATTTACAACAGCCCACTCTTTTTCCCTCCGTTGACCGATCCTTACCATTTTTTTTGAGATTAAATTTGACCATTTTTGTCTTCATGACAATCACAACATGCCAATTTTGATGCCACTTGCCAAAAGTCACTTGCCAAACTGGATGCCGTGAAATGAGTCTGACCGTGAGTACACTTTTTGGGGTAATGAAAGCATGAAAGCACTGCCAAATAACTGAATAAAGTAAACTGTTCAGTTTTTTTTTCATAATATCTCTTATTTAATATTTTGCTTAAATTCAGGAAAAATTTGTTTTCACAGTTGTTGTTGTTTTTTTGACAAGTAGAGTTCAAACTCCTTGTCCTCGTCTTTACAAAACCTACAAATAACATGTTACATAGATAATGTTATACGCTGTTGTTGACATATAATATATATATATATATATATCTATATATCATTAAGTTTCTTTTTCGCAATGCAATAATGCTTATATATATATATCCTGTAGTATTACCTATATATATTATATATTACATAATAATTAGCATGTACATAATGGTTATATATTTTTTTCTTTAACTTTAATTTTGTTTTTTCCCCTTAATATCGTATTTCCGTTTAACCGATTTTCGTATCCGTCGTATATATGTACATATATATATATATATATATATTATATCATCGTTCAATTATCGTCATATATATATAGCTACTATGTACTGTTATTATTTAACTGTATTATGCATTACTAAGTATAATCTTAAGTATTATTTAATAATTGTAGATGTAGATGTGTAATAAAAATTACTTAACTTAAGTCTATATTATATATGTACAATATATTTAATATTAATAGTTAATTATATATTACGTCTGGTCTGTTTTCTCTACAAATTTCAATATAATATAGGTTCGTACTTTTTTAACTTGATGTTAATCGCATCATTAATACATAATATTAACATTATATAAATTGGAAATAATCATAGAATATATAGAATAATATATATATAATATATATATATATAAAGAACAATAACATAATTAAGATACTGTCTCTATTATCCTCCTATTGTTTTACATATTTATATGCACATTACCCTACCTACAAGTACCTAAATGTACTCTATTTAATATCGAGTAAGGATACGGTTCTTTTTTTTTGTTGTTTATTGTAATAATTGATTGATTTGTTTTTTTTGTTTTGTGAAGATATATTTTTTTACACGTTTTAAGTTATGAGAAAAAAGGGTGAAGGATGTTAATTTTTTCTGTTTCTTTTTTTTAAAAACTACCAAGTTATTATTGGCTACTAGTTTGCGTTATTTAAATTGTAATTTATTTATAGTAACGGATGTCTATTCTTGTTCTAAAATGAAAATTAGTCTAAGTTCTTCTAGTCTAACTTTAAATACAATTTCTCTTTTTTTCCTATTATTTTTTTTGTTTTGTTTAACACACTCGCTGGAACTACATTAAATAGCTTAATATACCTACATCATCATTTTATCATATCAAAGAAGAAGAATTTTCAACCCAATTATCATCATAATTAGTTCTCCATTTATCTCTCCTTAGATTTATCTCTAATTGTTTATGCTTCTTTTTTTATTACTCTTTGTTCTTATTTTGTTGCTCTTTGTGTGTGTCTCATCTGTTATTATTTTGCATGTATTTTCTGATGTCTCTGGTTTCTGAGGAAGGATTCATGATTGAGGACCTGCATATATATATATTTAATTATGTACGTATTTAATTGATAAATTAATTGGAATGATTCAAAATAAAAAAGGGGTTCATAATTTATCTTGTAAAAACTTGTAAATTCCTGATTCTTGTCTCTCTCTTTGGTTATGGAGTCAACTAGACATAATTAAGGTGAACACCTAAATATAATATGTACAATATACTCAACTATGTTCATCAAAGATAATAATAATATCCCTCCATTATACATAGTAGCTGCTAGTTTAAATATTGTTTTTTTCTCTTTTTTTATATTTACAATAATTAGTCTCTATAAACTATATATATACAGCTAGTCCTCATCATCATCATGTTATCTCTCTTTCTCTCTCTATACGTGTTATATAATAATAAGATAATTGTATATAAGCATTTAAGTTAGTAAAATTGTATATCATCATCTTGTTCATTTTCATCATTTTATATGTGTAGTATTTTATAAGTTATATAATAATATAGTGACTGGGGGTTTTTCGGGATTTGGGGAAAATGAAAACTTGCCTGCGTTTCCATTTTGTCCCCCTTTTTAGTACCCCTGGCCATAAAATCATAATTAATTGTTATAGCCATATTCCCCCCATTACGTGTGTGTGTTTTTTGTAGTGTGTTGTGTGAGTGTAGTTTATTCAAAACTTTTTTTATGTACTTTCATTTTATAATATTATTATTATATTTTTTTAGCATATTACGTTTTTATAAGCACCATTTTTTTCATCTTATAGGAATTTTTAATATATATAATTTTCCCCCTAAGCCTTGTAACATTTTTTGGATTTTTTGTAGCCATATTATGATAATTGTTGTGTAGCAAAAATTCATCAAAAAAAAATTTTCTGTTCCCTATTATCCGTCCCATTTTTATAAATATTCCCTTAAAACTTACAAAGTATACAAGAATTCAAGTAAATTTTATACTAGTTACACGTTAAACTAATTTGTTGTTTTCTTTTAGTATTAAGATAATAAAATGTGAGGACAGAAAAAAAATTATTTTTAGCAAACTTTCTCTTTGGTGAGGGGGGGGCGGTTTATCATATACAGATTGACCTATTAGAATGTCTCATCTCTGATATTTTTTTAATATAAATTCTTTATCCTTTGTGCTTTCATCTTCTCCCTTCCCTTGTGTGTGTGTTTGTGTACGAATCTTTTTTTGTAATATTATTTTTAGAAACCTATCATTGATACAGTACGGAAATTAGACCAAGTTAAATATTATTAGAGAGAAAGTTTTGAAAAATGTGATAATCTTAGTTTTCATGATTTTTGAAAAGGGATGGATGAATTTTTTTGTGTTTTGTCTCTCCTTTCTTTGTGCTCTTTTTATTCTTTCTAATTTTATTTTCCACATTTCACCTCACTCAGATTATCAAGGGATCATTTCAATTAAATGATGCTTTCTATGTAAGATAATTAATTTGAATAGGTTGAGTTAAGATAAATAAAACCAAGTGGAAGAGTCATCATGTGTAATTAAAATGTAGAGAATAATACTTACTATATTATTGACACACTGGACAGACCCTACAATTAAATGTCCAGTTAACCTAACTGTAGATTCATGTAGAGAGATAGGAACATGGTAATTGTAGTTCTCCAATTTTTTTTACAGGAACATGATTATAATATAAGATGTATATGTTATTAAACTATTTTATGTGGCTGATACATTATTAATACACTCTAGAAAAATAACCACCATGATTGATTCAATTTTGGAGGAGGGTGATTTTGTGAAATACTACCAAGTATAATTAATTTTTTATGTACTTAATAGTCTGTCAAGTAAATACATTTTTTTGATTGTTCTCAATATTACTACAAATACAAACTGATTATCTCTAATCCCTTTCCATTTTAAAGCTTGCTTCAATTTAATCTGTAAACTCTATATTCTTTTAGGATAGTCTTTTAATGTTCAATACTAGAGAATAATTAAAATTATCCCTTCTTTTTTTCTGATTCATCTCATCCCTTATAACTGTTAATTTAAAAATTAGACTAGGTTTTAAATATATATATACTTTTTTCCAAATTTCTTCTTTTTTTGTCCCATTGTACAATTTTATGATATATAACATTTAATTTGATGGATCATTTCATGATTGTGTCTCCAATAAATGAGTTGTCCTGTTTCTTTTTCAAAAAATGTTTTTTTCTTTCTTTTTTGTTCACTATTGATTTAAAATATTTCAAAACTGTGTGTTTTTGTGTTCTGTGTGAAGAGTGAGAGAGAATATTTTTAAAAAATTAACCTAGACTTTTTGTTGTTTTAATGATAATAAACTCTATACGTAGGATTTTAAGGTACATACTCTTGTTTTTTTGGAACGATTGAGCAATTTTTTCTTCAAAAAAGAAGAAAATGATGAAACTCAAAAAAGCTTGAAGAATTCAAAAAGAAAAAAAAGATACTTTTTTAAATATATTCATAAATATGTAATTAATCCCTTTTTTATCCTCATAAAGTTTTCCTTCTTTCTCTATATAAATAAGATTATATAGAAAATAAGAATATTGTAGGTACACCAGTATAGTAGTATATGTACAATACTTTAAAAAAATGAATTAATTGAGTGATTAAATTAAACTAAAGATTGGAACTGTCTGGAAGGATGTAATTCACTCATAAGATCATAAGGATATGCATGGGGTCATATATGGTTCATTTGGACCTGTGTTGAACCCCAAGCATATTTTCTTCTATTTAAAATAGAAGTTTGTATTTGTATATTTTTAATTAATAAATTGTATTGTTAAAATTATATAGACTTTACATTGCTCTGTCATATATAATAATATATATGTATATATGTACTAATAACATATAGACTGTGATGTGAACCTGTTCACGGAAGTCAATATTGAAATAATTGTGATTGGTTTTTTTTACCTTATCCCTTTAATATAACTAGACTGATATATATTTATATATATATATGTACACAAATTAACAGCTTATCTGGGTTTTAATTTTGGTAATTATCTTGATCCTTGAAGAGTTTAGTGGAAAAAATCTCTGAAATAAATTTTTTTTTGATGAGAGTCACCGCCGTCGTCATCATCGCCCGCTCCCAAAACGTCGTCATTTTTTAAAACATGTGTGGTGTGTAGTGTATTGAGCTGATCTAGATCAGGGTCAGTGGATGACCGAGAGAGAAACAAATGACGGGTCATTTTTGTCATCGCCAGACAGGCATGTGGTGTCATCATCCTCTGGAGGACTCATTGTGGTTTCTCAAAGGGGAATCTTGATGAATAAGAGAATGAATGAGTACAGATTTTTTAATGATTTTTTTAGCGGTAGCGATGGTTATTTTTTATTTTTTTTTTGCAGTATCACAACAACAGCAACAGCTCTGCCCTTTACACCTTTAAAACGGAAGTTGGAAGAGAGAAACAAAAGAGAAGAATATTTTACACATTTTGACACACCAACACAATACGGACCAAAATGTACGGTACAAAAGCAAAAATTATACGTCAAAACAAAGAGGAAACATTGGACACGAGAGAGAAAGAGAGGGAGGGAGAGAGGGAGGGAGGGAGACCCAAGTAAAGCATCAAAGAAACAGATAAAGCAAACGTTTTTTTTTGATAAGTGTATGATTCAGAGAAGAAATATATGATGATGATTTGATGAAACTTACCAGAGTGGAAGTTCCAAAGAGTTTATACCAACCAATGACAATATTTGACAAGTCTAAGTCATCAAGCATAATTTGTGCTACCCCCATGAACACTTTTTTCCCTTCGATGCGTCCATAGTCACCCCAAACAGTCACCTAAATTTCCCCCACGTGATTAACCAATTAAAATGGGCACCCCCAAATGTAAATGAATTTATTTAAATATTACAAAAACGTACCTGGAGAATACAGCCTTCATATTTCTCACGAAAAATTAATTGTTGCTGATATAAAGGATCAAGGGTTCTTCTCGCAATCCCCGTCTTTGATTTTGCTACACAACGTTTCCCTTTCACAAGGTAGACTTTGACATAAGGCGCTGGAGTCATCTGTACAATTAAATGAATCATGATTAATTAATTGTTCTTTTTAATTAAAAAATTAAATAATCATCTTACTTTGGACCCAGTCTTGGCTTGAAGTCCTCTGGCCCGAATAACTTCCACTTCAAGATTTCCTCGTCGATCACAAAGGCTGAGCTGAATATCTCCAAGAGCTGAAGATGCCAAGACATTTTTTATTAATTTCAAGTAGATTTAAACATAATCAATTTCATTTAAGTATTTTTAACTGAAAATGACTTACCTGGAGACGCCAAGACTTGTCTCCCAACTAATTGTCCAGGTCCAAGTCCTTCAATAAAGTCAGTGATGTGTCCCGCATCGCCCGTCCCTCCCAACCTTGGAACCCAGCTACTTTTTATTCCAAAACAAAGTCAAAATTAATCTCCAGTTCTCCCAAGTCATTTAATTTAATTTAAAGAAAGAAAAGAAATTTTTGATACAAATTTCACTTCAAAAACACAACGACGACACAGTGACTATTAATTATAAGTAAAAGTTTCCTAAATTCATAGTCCTACATTTAAATTCAATTTTTAAAAAATACTATTAGTTTTGTATATTATCCTCAAAGCAAATAAAGTGACAGACAATGTTCATAAAAGGGCTATATCCACATTCCCCATTTAATTAGGGTTAGTTAACAACTAGAAATGTGCGTAGCCTTCTAAACATTGGCTGTCAGATTTTCTGCCCCGGACAATATAATTTATATACATAAAGAGAAAGAGAGAAAGAGAAATGTTTCAAGTTTAGAAAGAAAATAGTTAACTGTTATTTACTAATAACATTTAAAACACTAACTATTTTAAAAAAATAACGAGAGTTTATCAAAGGAAAAGATATCTAAAGAAAAAATGTATATACTTGATTACAATTCAATTCCAAATTTTAATTGAAATAATTTCAAGTTAAAACATTAAGATTTTATTGAAGAAATAAAAAAAGACTATTTTTTTAAAAAAAATTCTGTATTTAATTGCAAAGGAAACAGGAAAAGGGGTGAGAGATTTTTTTATTTAAAAAAATATCAAGTGAATTCTTTTTTTAAAAAATACAGTAGAGAGAGGTACAGATTGACATTGAGGTCAAAAAAGGAAAAGGGGGTTACACCAGGGTAATTGAAGAACAAGTGAAGTGAACAAGTGTTGACATAATTTTTTTTTCAAATTGTATAATTTTCTTTTCTTTTTTTCGGATTTTAAAGGGGGGAGGGGTGTGCGAGACAATTATGCATCAGAGAGAGAGAGAGAGAGAGTGTGTGATACAGTGTCAACAAAATTTTGAGTGAAGGAGAGAGAGGTCATGGGTCAAAAAAGAAGAGCACAGTCTTATGAGACAGTGTCATTTAAGGAATAGAGGGATAGATTTTTTTTCTTATATTTTATTTTTTAGACTAGAGAGAGAGAGAGAGAGTTGCAGGAGAAAGTCCAAACAAAATGTCCATGAAATGAATGCTCAATGACATCAAGATACTTGAGACAGCTAAAATTATTAAAGAGAAAACTTTTCTTTTCTTTTTTTTTGAAAAAATAGTTTACCACCATATGAGTCCAAGTGTTAACTCATAAGTGTTTTTTTTTAAAATGTAGACTTTAGACAGAAATATTATTTTGAGGAAATGATTATACTTGAGAGAGAGAGAGAGTATGGACATTGGACATATGGTATTAGAGGGAGACCAATAATTATTCATACAGTCATCAAGTGTACGATTAGGAGTAAGACAGACAGAGAGAGAGACAGAGAGACGAGAGTTACGATGGATGCATTAAAAATTACAGAGTCCTATTAACCTTTCTCTATTTTAAGTCCCAAAATTCCACAATTAATCTGCATTTGTTTTTGTTCTGTTCATGTTTTTTATGCAGACAAGCAAGCAAGACAAGAGACTAAAGCACCACAACAAGAGTACAACAATCGAGCTTTTTTCTTTATCTTAAATTACAATTACATGATGCATAGGTATACTACTCAACTAGACACATTTAATTTTTTTAAAACCTACTTCATTATTGTTGAGTGACCATATTTTAAAATACGTTTAGATATTTTTTTGAATTACAGGGATAGTTTGTGAAGGGAATATATATTAAATTATTTTTTAATTGACACAATTTTGTAAAATTTCATTTTTTTAAAAAGAAATACAAGAGAAAGTCAATAAGATTTGAGAATTTAAAAATTTGGTTGTGTCACTTACTACAATTATTCTAACAAAGAGGGGACGAAGAATGTGAACATTGAGCATGCAGATTAAAAGCTAAAGTATTAAATATAGACTTATAGATAAAGACAGATAAATATATGCAGAGGCTTGGTTAAAGTCTCTCACGTGGATCCTTCAGATGAGATGGAATTGAGACTTCCATCCGTCGAATCCTTTGACGACTGTTTGACCAAACGTCTCGGCCCATCGCCACCATCTAACCTCACCCAATATCCAAGTCAATATACAATGACAAAAATTTTCTTTCTCTTCACTTTCTTTTTTCACCATTAAAACAATCACGTGAATTAACACAATTCAAAAGTCAACACAAGAGAAAGTTTTAAAAAGACATTGAGAGAGAGAGAGAAAGAGTGAAAATGAAAATAGAAGGGGGGCTGTAAAAGCAATAATTAAAATGTTAAATGTTGATCAAAAAAAAATAATCATAAAAAAATATTCAAAGATAAAAAATAATAAAATGTGAAAAAAAGACAGCAGAGACATAGACAGACAAAATGACTTTCCTTTTCTTTTTGTTTAAAATTAATAATTTTAACTGAATATGGAGGAATGGAACTATCCCATGTTTTTTTACCTCTCCACCATTCCATTTAATTAAAGGTTATAAATATAATATTATTATGATTTTATGACCCAAACTACACTTATTAATTAACAAATTATTATATTGATGAAGTAGTAATACATTAGTCTTATAATTATTCATAAATCGATCTTATAATTATAATGGTCGTTTGGACAATATTACGAGGTAAGAAGCGAAACAGAACTTTTAACTTTAACTTTTAACTAACACGGACGAATCACGACGAGGAGCAACATAGAATTTAACTGTACTTGTATGCACGAGCCGATTAATTTCATTGTTTTTTTTAACATTAAAAAATGAACCAATCAAAGAATACGTCAGTCAGTCCCTCTATTTCACAATTTAAGCTAATTACTTCCCTCAATTTTCTTGAACCCCTACAGGACAAAAAAAAATCTTCCCATTAAAATGAATTTGTCATAAGAAAGAGTCGATAGTCAAAAATGGTGTCCCCCTTTTTTTGTTTTTTTGAATGGATGATGATGAGCATTTACTACGAAGGACAATTAGAATGACAAAAAAAAACAAACTCATTTCACTTGTACCCAAAAGAATATCCTGAGTCTCGCAGATTTGAGGAGAAGGTCAAGAGAGAGAGATTTTGGAGGAGAAGGAGGAGGAATTAATTGGATTAGAGGAGGTCTGGGTGGAAATACCTGTCAGAAGCGTCTTGAGAGGCAGAGGCGGACATATCTTCGGAAGAGATTGAAGATCCCGTGTGGCTACTCGCCAGTCTGAGATCATCAGGTAAAACTTCTTCGCTGCGGTGTATCCCTATCCCTCCCTTGCTACGACCAAACCCAATTCTCCTCTTTCGTCCTTTTGTAAAAAAAGTTTATTTTTTTTTATAAAATCGTCATTTTAAAATCATCAACTTTCTTTTTTTTCCTTTTGTTTTTTTCAAAACATTTAAATTAAACTATCACAAAAAAAATATTTTTATGACGGACTTCTCTTGTCAAAGTCAAGCACAAAAAAATTAAATATTTCTAGCAGAGGCTCAATTTCATTGTTAGACGATAATGAGCATCAGAGATGAAGATTGCGTAATATTTGTAGCCAAAATGTAGTACGTTATAAAGCTTTAGAAGAATTGTACTACGTAATTACAATTCATGTAAAATCTAATGCCGATTGCGAGTCGCTTCAATTAATTATTAAATTTTTCATCCTAAACCCGTAGGCCCCCCAATTTAAAACATCATAATTTTCTTTTTTTTCAATTAAAATAAATAAAAGTTCATGTTAAATAACAAAGCACAAAGTATTTAGTCTACAATCTACAACTAACTTTTCTTGTATTTAGTTAAACTACTTCTAGTTAGTAAATTATAGGTAAACTACATAATAATAGACTACAATTAAAAAAGAAAGTTTTAATTGATAATGTAGTTAGTTGTGCTCAACAGAAGTACATATATTTGTGGATAATGATTAATAAATTGTTCAAAAATAAATAATCGACTACTTACTACAACTAAAAAAATATTATTTCTAAAATAAAATTAAAATAAATACAAAACAAAGAGAAATAAAAAAAAAATAAAACGTTTTGCTATTTATATGTTCGTATATATTTTTATAGTACAGGTGTTGTTAATTAAATATTAAATGCTGGTATGCAATAATGTGAACTACCAAACTGCCTATCAACGTCAACAATTAAAAGTTACCATTGTGCCATTGCTAAATATGTAAATACGTTTTGTATAGTATTTAAAATAATAATATAGAGTCCTAATCAAATTAATTAAAAAATGAGGAAGAATTTCAACAAAATAATAATAAAAGAAAAGATTGTTTAGGTGGAAATCACAGAGATAAATATTAAGAGAGGTAGAGCAGTGAGACAGAAAATAAATTGAACCTATAAAATATTATAGGTTGTTAGATAAATTCAAATTAAAAGAAAATCAAATCAAATAAAAACAAACATAAAATGGCAGTACAGCAGAAAGCTATGAATATAAAAGCTTTTTTTTATAAAATATAAAACGTAAGAACCAAAAAAAGAGAGAAGATTTTATAATAATAATATTTTTTGATTTGATTTATAGAGGATGATAAGAATTTTTGAAGATTTTGTTTTTTGTTTGTAATTATCGTACCAGTTGCTGAGAGCTGAGAAGTTGAACTGGACTTTTTACTCAAGCCGGACATATTCTGTGCGGTGAGTCGTTGTGGACCTGCTGTACGATGACCTCTCGGTCGCTCTACACTAGTCGGAGTCAAATTGACAGCCGTGTCACTCAAACTACCATCTGGAATCCAATAATCATCAGTATCATCATCAGTGACCTTCACTTGTCCCTTTTGGACAATTTATGATGTCAAATCCTCTGTCTACTACTTTTTTTTCATCTTTTTTTGTGAGTCAAAAGTTTTTATTTTTCAACAAATCCACTGCTGCCAACTCATTAAATTCAAATTTAATCAAAATAAAAGTAATCAAATCAATTAAAAAATCCTACATCCACTGACTCATCCTATTTCATGACTATAAAGTTGAATAGACAATACAGAATGTATTGTCAAGTGACTAAATATGGCAGTTAAATTAAACTTTTAATTTTTTTGGATGCGCCTTCCTTTTGACAAAAATGAAAAAAAGAGAAAATAATTCCTACCTACGTGAAGAACTAACATGACAATAGAGTTGAGCTATTAAATATTATAACTAGGAAGCGCTTCTATAGACTAGCACTATGGTGAAATAAATAATTATACTAGAAATTAGCATATATAACTTATATAAAAATATGTAGAATCATAGACCAAGAACAAGTCAGAAAGATTGGGAAAGCATTTCGTACCTGCTTTCTCCTGATCGGGTGCAGTTTCAGATGACAAGCTGCGTGTGCCAAGACTCCTCTTCGGATGCCGTAAAGTATACTCACTGTACAGAGAGAGAGAGAAGGAAAATGTTATTCATTTGAGTTTTGAGGTAAAAAGATCGATCCCATGTAACTCATTATATCAAAGATTTAATTGCTCTTCTTAACTCTTTCTCATTTCCTCCATAATTTTATTCCCAACATGAATCAATTTTCTAATGATTCCCCCTCAACCTTCTCTTCCTTCCTTGCTCCTAAATTGTTTTATCTTACTCTTGAGGACTCATTATTTCTTTGTATGACAAGTTCTCTGGACATATTTATTAAAACAACTTTCACCACCAGAATTGTCATTTTGTAAAATGTAAACTTGACTCTTTTCAAGGGCATAAATTTTGAACGCAATTTTCTCCTCAAGATTTTTAGTTTGTAGAACGTAAATTGTAGTCAAAATACTCATTATCTTTGTAATTAGAGTTGGAATGAAATTTTACTAAATTAAATTGTTCCAAGAAAGTAAAAGTGTGAGGTTTTTTTACCTAAGCCGATTGGGATTTTCACTCTGAGTTGAGAAGGCACTAGTGACGCTTTCAAGGTCTGAATCTGCCCATTCGCGGTCGGGGGACAGTCCACGATTTGACCTGACAGAGCCATCATTCTCAATACTGGGCACTCTGGAAGAATAAGATGAGGAAGCTGAGAGTGAGGACCGCATTCTTGCTTTCATCACACCCCTAGCCCGTTCCTCAATATCCTACAAAAAAAATGATATTCAACACGTTTATTTTCATTCAACATTATTAACTTTTTGTGTGTCAATATCAAAGTCATGAAGGGTTCCAAGATTTGTCTTGAAAATGAGCCATTAAATTGTTTATGTCCAGTTTCTTTGGAAAACTAAACTTGACAAGTTTGAACTTTGGATAAAGTCCTCAAAAATATTTTCTTCTTCTTTTCTCATGAAAAGAAAGCTAAATACAGTTGAGGATGAGTTGGTGACAATTCAAAAAAAAGTTTAGGGAAAGATGGGTTGACAGTTGTGGAGTGAAGTGGATATGTATAAAGTTTGAATGATAAAAGTAAAGGAAGAGAGGCCTACCTGCCGAGGAACAATAGGAAGTTGTCTTTTCTTGGGTGATCCTTGTGGAGTGACAGTTGCAGAGCGATGAGTGGCAGGTCGTTGTGGTTGGGGCCCAACAAAGTCACCCGAGTCAATTCCCCTTGGTGGAGACATGCCTCGATGACGAGGTGGACTTTTGGAGCGGAATCCTTGTTGTGATGTGGCCGACAAAGACCGACGATTGGTCACAATCCCCTCACGATCACGCTCTCGACTCTGCGACTGTGAGTAAGAATCCGAGTCAGATGCCATTCGACGGCCAAGTGGACTCAAATCACGACGCGATCTCCGACTGCAGAATAAATTGAGAATTTAATATGTAAAATGTACAATTCTTTTTTTTTCATATTTTGGGAAATGATTGTCAATGATTAAAAGTATGGGGGTATACCTCTGCTCCACTGACACATCATCCGGTGGTGGACTAGAGCGAGAGAGAGATAGTAAGAAAAACAAAAATTATCATTATGAACATCTACGATTACATTCTCTACATTTCCCCCCCCCCCCATTCCCTCCTTTCCCCTCTTCCCATCATCAAAAGTTTCTCTCTCTGGGTTTTCTCTCTGGGAAAGTGTTCTATCTATAAAATGTGGAGGAAAAAAGTCAAAATGTTTCTTCTCCCTCTGATCTGACAGCCGACACAGACAACTTTCATCAATTGAACTTTGATGCTTCTTCTCTTTATACTTTTCAAACTATATATGACTTCTTTCCTCCATTCTCCACACTTGTCATTATCTTTTTTGTATAAAAAAAAAGTTTTTTTGGGGGGAGAAGACAAACCTGGAGGAACTGGAAATGGAAGCAATTTCAAGACGCCTTTCTCTATCATAGTCAGCAAATTCGGAGGTAAATTCAGTATCCGAATCAGAAAGCCGAGAATTGGTACTTGGGGGTGACAGGTGTTCAGCGGATGTTATCATGGGCACCCCCTCACTGGTTTCCAAGTACAAGCTCGACTTCCGCTACACACACACACACACAACAAAGAGAAGCAATTAATATTAAGTGGAAAGATTTTTAGACCATCATAATTAAATGAATTTAAAAACTCATTATCAAGAAATTATGAGCGAGAAAATCAATCATCAACTTACATCCCAAGTCAGGAAGTGCCATTCTGGTTCGTCATTCTTTTTTCAAAAGAGAAAGTTATATGAGATTATGCACAAAAAATATTATATAATTTTTGAAATGATTTTAAAGTGAATTTAGTTTTGAAATTAAATATTTTTTTATAAAGAAAAAAATTAAAACTTACGTGGGCATCGATAGTGGAAAGTTCGATGGAAGCCTCACCCAAATATTCAGAATTACCAGATCGATCACAGTCCCAAATGGACACACTGAATAAATTAATTAAAGCATGAACAAATTAGCATTTAGTTGTTTTTAAAAAAATAATATAACATGAAATGGGTATTTCTATTACACAAACAACTAAATGAGTACACATGAAAATTGAAACCTATAGTTTTCTAGTTATAACTAGAAACTGTAAAAAGCTTCTTGAAAATATGAACACTCTAAGCAGAGTTTTAGCTCTATAAAATTAAATGTCAATGTTGAGATTTCATTTTGATTTAACAATGTATTTCACAATGATTTGATTTTTGTGTATCAATTAAATATTTTAAATGTGTTATACAATTCAATGTATTCCCTATTACTAGTGCGTTAATGTTGATATAAATTAAAAAACTAGTGTTCTTAAAAATATAGGGCATAAAAACCATACAGTTTAGATCGTACACGTTTTCATGTTTACTCATTATTGATTGTCATTATTTATGTATGCATTTATGCGTTAAAATAAGTAGTTACTGTATACAAAGAACACTTTTTTTACCTTAGTATACGACTTCTTAATTCGGACAGTCGAAGAGGTGCGAACACAAAACTGTGGGTCACAAGAAAATAATCAATTTTTATTAGGCCATAATGGATTTTTAATGTATCAACTAAATTGTATCAATTCTTCATCAACTTGAGCCGTGTAGCCACTACTAAATTTTATTTTCTATACCTTTGATTCCATCTTGGCTCACGAGTTTGTGACAACGTTCGAGTTCTTCGTTTCCATTTCTCACTGTAAAAGCACATTGACAAAAGAAATTAACTCTTTTTGAACCGCATTAACATTGAAAATTATACTCAAAGAGGAAATCATACCTTCGGTCAGGAAGGAGGCACAATTTGGCGAACGGATTTGGGAATGCATGAGCATGGCGAGATGAGAGATCGCAACCACGTAAGACAGTAACGATTAATTGATGAGCTACAGGGTCGAACCAAATTTTGAGCTGTACTTTTCCTTGTTGAACTGGTCCAAAGCGACCTAATCATTTGTCATGTTTATTTTAATTTAGGAGCATAATTTGAGGATGGTTAACATTGAAATGTAGAAAAATGGCTTGCCTGGTCTGGGTGGATCAGGGGAAGTGGGACTTGTGACAGTTACACTTGGTCTTCGCGTGTCTTTACGAATACTGAGGTAGGTACTTTTGGTAGGGGTACTACTACTATTCCCTCCTCCTCCACCGCCCCCACTACTACCACCCCCAATAATACCGATAGGTCTTGCCACTACTAACTCCACTTGGGCATCTTGTTTAGACTCGGTTATTATATCATACACATCGTCGTACGTCTTCTCTCCCAAACACCTAACACCACATGGCACATAATTAAATGTCTATTTAATGTATCAACTATCGTAATTTAATATCCGGTCCCTAACATACTTTGTCCTTTATACTTTATGATGAACAAATCTCATTTAAAACTAAATTAGTATGAACAAGGGGAGGGGTATACATATTGTTATGGTATTCATACAAAGAGAGAGAGAGAGAGAGAAGAGAGAGAGAAACAGACAGAGAGAGAGAGAAAGTAGAAAGTAAAAGAGGGGAAATGATATTGTGAAAGTTAATTTAATTTTTTAAACAACTTATATGGAGTGCATGTTATGTACTAACCTTCCATTCCATTCGATAACTTCATCTCCTGGTCGTAATCGTCCAATTTGGTCAGCAATGCTCCCCTTTTTGACTTTCTCCACGACAGCACCAATTCGGCCACCATCTACAACTTGTCCCCCAATGACTTTGAGACCCAGAATGGAAGCCGAAGAACAACTTTGACCATCTCTCAATTCTTTCTTTAGTATCATATGTCCAATTAATTTACTTCCATCGTTGTTTGGTCTCCAAGACACAGGATGCTAGTTCATTACACAGAACAGAAATTAAGTTAAAATATATAATTTCATTTCCCCCCTCCATGTCATTAATATTCTATTTAATAAAGTTACAAACTTGTGTCTACTATCTCTCTATGTGTAATCACCTTTGTGGGAACGGGAACAAGATCACGATTAGAATCTTCACTGGAAGTGAAATTGGAGCAAGTATCAATGCCAGAGTCCTTGGTAGTTGAGTCTTGTGATCCCTATAATAACAATTTTTTGAAGGCACAAAAAAAAGAGAAAAATCCCCTTCCAGTTAAAGTATGAATTATTTTAAATGAAATAAATCATGATTTAAAGGAAAAAATGATCATCATGATGAAAAAATAGTAGAAATTTAAGGGGTACTTACCTGACGCTCCGCAGAGCCTTGATCCCACAAAAACCATTCGTCTTCATTCCCACCACTACCCTCCCCAAAATCGTCAGAGTCAAATCTGTAATTGAAAACAATGACAAAAATAATCATTTTATCAAGTGGGAGAAAGTGTGATTCTGGGAAGATTTCTGCTGAGATTTTTACACAAAGCAGGCTTTTGAGACTTTTCATTGGTTTCATGGGTGAATGTGGATTAATAAATCAAGGTAGAGTACTTTTTTAATTATTTGTCTTCATGTATTAGAATGCAGTTGACACTCAATTGAGCACATGGAATTTGCGAGGGGGATCTTACCTGACGGTTTTCTTTTGTCGCCGATCCGTGTAGCCTCTTCTTCTCTCTGGTTGGTAGCGATGATAATTATTATTATTATTTCCAGCTAAACCACCAACAATATTTGTTCCACCTCCACTCCCTACAACAACCCCTCCACCCATATTAGAGCTAGTCACTTTAGTAACTGGGTCATAGAGAGGGTTACCATTTTTAATAACAGAAGCACTTGGACCACTAATATTAATTTGTCCACCAACACCCGTACCACTCGTGTTGTCATGTGGATGATGATGAACATGGGCATTGGTTGAGCCGCTACCAGAATGATGATGATGATGATGATGTTGCCTCGAAGAGTCTAACTCATCACCACTTGTGTAGTCAGGTGTTGACCTTTAAAAAAGTTATCATACATTGGATTCATTAACTTAATGTAACTTGTCTTATACATCGATATGAGAGCATACACTCTGAGCATATAAAAAAAGTTTTATGTTTAAGTTCTTAGTGTTCAAATTACAACTGACCAAGAATCTATTTAATATAAAAGAAAGGAAAATTCTACTTGTTTTTTAAAATGCGTTCATGCTCATATCTTACATATGTAAAGGAGAGTAAAATAAATGTACTGACCTTAGTTCATCTTCGGAGGAACTAAGGGATCTTTGTCCTATATTACTACTCCCTCCCCCACCACCACCACTAACGCGATCACCGACAACAACTGCGGTGGTCATGGTTCTACTAGTAACATGATGATGGGAGATTGGAGGAATTATATTGTCAGACTGGGTATTGTCATAACGATTAATGACTTGATGGCTTGATGACCAGTCGACACTTTGAGACATTTTGGCAGCATTGTGATGATGATGAAGATGATGATGATGAAGATGACCCCCCTGTTGGACAACTGGTGGGGGTCCAGGTAGATGATGTGACCCATGCATAATATTATGGGTTGGATGGGAAGGATGGGAAGGGGCAGGAGGAGGTGGTGGATTGTGGATATAGTCACTTGCAATGGGGCCGTGGTCATAGTCACGATCACGATAATGATGATGGACTGGGTAATAGGAATCAGGAGGATCGGTGGAAGAAGATCTTCGGACTGGTCCATGTTGTTGTGGAGGAATTAAGGGTTGTGGTGGCCGATTCTCTTGACTGTATTGTCTTCTTAGTTGAGGTGTCGGGAGTTCCCTTCCTTGATTTTGGAGACTTGAGGCTCTCTGAAGGGGTGGAAATCTTTGTGATTGTTGATTGGGTCCACGATTCTCTTTCTCTGGTGTACATGCTGACAGGGGTTGATTAATCCATTGACCTACCATTCAAGCCAAAATTGAACCATTATTAAACCATTTCATTTAACATATTTTTCAAAATATTAAAATATTAAGAAAAGAGGTTAAATTGTAAGAAACACTGACCTGTTTTTATTAATAATTCTTGCTTCTTTCGACATAGAATACACACCCAAATCACTTTATTTGATCGAAGTGTCACTTTCCCTCCACAACGAGCACAACAACGAACTCCACAGTATGCACACACATGACCCACACCATCAGCAAACTTTGTTTTTAGGCACAACTGACATGTCGCATCCAATCCCGCCCCTGCTTTCCTTTGTTGTTCACTTCGTTGACGTATTGTCTCCTCCAACACTTTCACCTCATCTGCTTTCCTCCTGTGTCATTAAAAATGGTCTCGTTAAATAATTACTCTATACATGACGATGAGTTGACAACAAGGAAAAATTAAAATGTCAATTAATATGTATTACTTTACCTGACTATTTCATGCTCCTGTGCTTCTTCCTAAAAAAAGTTTGAGAAAAAAAAATTGTATCAAAATTTTAAATACCAATACAAAATGCAATCACATCAAAGTATCTGTGACCATTGCCGCACAAACCATACTAAATAAATATCCCAAACTTATAAATTTACTACTTACTTGTTGCTGTCGAAGCATTACATTTTGAATAATTTGTTTTTCTTCTTCGGTAAGATGCGATAAATCCGGCATAGAAGCAAGATCGGAGGCTACATGCGAAGTATTCGCCATCCTCTCATTCCATACTCATTACTCTGACAACCCTCCTCCACAACAACTTTTGACTCTCTTCTTTGTTTCAACTCCTCTTGTTCTATTTGTAGTGCCCCAATCTTCTTCTTGTCTTGCTCCAAACTCACTTTACTACAACAACTAAGCAGGGTAGTTGCAGAGTGTGTCCAACAACGAGGACAAGAACAATTCACTGACACCACCTCCCACAATGTTCTCTTACAACAATTGTTATTATTATTAGTAATATCTTGTGTAGACTCTAAAAGTAGCAGGATTATCTGTAGCACCAGAAATAGCACGAGAATATTCTGATTATTAGTATGGGTCGTCGATGACAAATTACAATTGAATTTCAATAATTCCGTATTCTCTTTTTTGTCGACGTTCCACTTGTCCTCATCAATTACAAACAAAAGAGTCGAGGACTGTTTACTATCACTGCTCCAGAACCAACAATAATAATAATAATGAGACTCTGATGATATCGATGACGCTTCTAGTTGAACAATAACAATAGCAACTTCAAGGAGATTGTTGAATTTCACTTTCAGTAGTTGAGACGACGATGATTGTTCCCCTGGTTCTGCTACTGAGATGATTCTTGATGACGTCACCTTACCTTTCATCATCAAATTGGGGTCGCACTGTAATAATAAGTTATTAAATTAATCATTATGTACTCATCATTATCACCATTTATTCCCAACCACATTCATATATGTCTACTTATCCTATACGCTTTTGTTTTTGCAGATTCCATTCACTCTGTAAACATTATTATTCAACCCAATACATCATTACCCTCTTACTCCTTTTTATTTCACCATTATTAAATTAGAGTAGTCCATACATCGATAAAATAAATTGCATCATTCTCTGTATAAAATACTCTACCACATACTCCATTTCCATTCTCTCTCTTATAATGAACAATTATACACTCACAGTTAACTCTACCACAAAGTCTTATTTAGCTTACTATTTTAACTGCACAAATCAAAACATTTAAAACACTTTTAAATACTCACTCTTTCCCCTTTAATTTTACACTAAATGAACACAACTAAACTTTTTACATACTGTAATTCATGGTGAAATTTCACAAGAATAAAATTGAGTTGAAATTGCACTTGAATAAAAAAAAATAATTGAGCACATTCTTCTTCTGAAATAAATTGACAGATTGAATTTTAAAAAGCTTAGTCACAATTAACTTGAAAATTATTACTTTGAAAAAAAGAGAGAGTAACACTTTGGAGAAATTCAACTTTATCCAAATAATCATTCATAAGTGATGAATCTTTACTCTCACTCTTTCTTGGTGAAAGCACAAACATTTTTTTTATTAAAAAACTTGACGAGAAAATCTCTCTCGTTTAAGTATATTAAGCTTTGTTTTTTAAACTGTAAAAAATAATAAAATCCTTTCAAGAGTTTTACACATTTAATTATTTTTAGAAAGTTGAACTTGAGTACTTGAAATATATTATTTGAAGACTGGTAAAAACAAAAAAAAAGGGAGAAAAAGAGAGAGGAATGGATTTACGGAATAAAATGAAGGTGTAGTATTTTTCTCAATAGAAATTGGATAATAGGGAGGAATAATGGACAATTAAAGGAGTGGACATGGATATGGATGATTAATGGTGTGGGTAAGAAAAAGTGTCGTAGACTAAGAGAGACCTGAGGGTAGATAGATAAGGACAATGGTTGATTATGATGATGAGGGGATCAGGATGAATAAACTTGCACGTATATAATGAGGGTATAGATGTAAAAAAAAATTTGTGGGGAGGAAAACTTACGTAGAGTAGATTATGATTGTTGTACAGGGGTAAAATTTGGTGGAGTATGGGGTGTCACTATAAGGGAGGAAAAAACCCCAACAAGATTGTTTGTATGGGGCAGAACCAGGTCAGCAACACCTCCATTTTGAACTTTTTGGTCACCGTGGCCTTTTCCTCTTGTATCCTCTCTCCTCCTCTATCCTATCCTTTTCCACTCAACTCGACTCTCTACTACTCCCTCCTCACTTGAACAACGTCACTTGCGATGCAAGATCCGAACAACGAACCGAGAAATCAAGTGAAAACCCTACTAGCCCAACCTACGCCCAACCAAATAATCCCCTCTTCAACTTTCACTCCAATCCTCCTCAAAATTTTGACACACTCCCCAAGTCACCGTCCATACACTTACCATCCCTTCAAATCATATAATTGCAATTAAAAATGGGTCAAAATCATCATGAGGTCAAATCACAAGTAAAATAGACTCAATTTCCCTATACTGCATATTGCGCAGACATGGGTTCCCTATCCTTAACACATTGTGTATATATGTATACATACAAGCATCATAGAGAGAAAGTTGCAGTGGGCATATAATATAACATGTATACATAGAGAGAGAGAAAGCGAGTCAGCCTGCCTTTCTCTTGCCGTTTCTTTCCTGATAAAAGGAAGGACGAGGAGTCCTCCTGTTAAACAACAGCCCTCTCTCTCTCTCTATAGCCCACATGTATATAATGTATATATGTGTAGTAGCTCTCTGCTGCTGACGTCAGTAGGCTATTGATTCTTCTCCTTGTCTACTTCCTCCCCATCGTCGTCCCAGTCCACTTCCTACAGCATCTTCCCCATCAACAACAAAACATAAAGCATAGAATAGAATTAATACAGAGAGGCGGCAGAGGGACAAAATCATCCAAGAGGAGTAGGGAGCCATCCACATCAATGTGTGTGCAGTAGTCAACATTCCCTCTTTGAGACAAAAATCAAGAGTCTCCCTTTCTCCTCCAGTAGACGGATGAATGTCCAGGTGGAATAGATAGACCCAAGGAAAAAACAATAAAATTGGGGTGGGTTGGTTAGAGGTAAAGAAGAAAGATGAGACAACAACGTAAATGAATGATGAATGAAGGAGAGGGGGGTATACGAGACAAACTCAAAGAGATTCTTCCATCACACACTTTCTAAACGGGTCACCCTTACAACCATCTCTCCCTTCCTCTTTCAACGAGGTGAAAGTTGATGAGGAATGTGAATACCATTTTTGCATGTCATGTCAACTGCGTGGTAGTGATATTATATATATGTTACAAAAGAGGTAAGATGAGAAAGCCACCAACTTGTGAATGGAGACTCATTTGAAACACGAGTCATATCCACGCATGTCAACCCTATACTCATTCTATCAACATTTTATTTTAGCAAACAGATTTACATATCCCATAATAATACTACCCCAAAAATTAAATGGTGAACGAATGATCATGAAATGTACCTACATTTGTATAATATGTACTTGTACTAATCAAAAGCAAGGGATGCGATAGTTAAAATGAAAATGTGTAGAAATAAAACGGGGTTTGAAACGTTTCAAAAGAACTTGGGTCTTTTTATTTTAAGAAATACTCTCCATTTATTGCAGTAGATACAACAAATGAAAAAACGACAAAAAGTCTATTTGCCTTTCTTGGCTTTGATTTTCCTCAAATAGAACTCGAGCTCCTTGCCTTCCAAAATGTACCCATCGGCTCTACCCACTTGTCCCGGCCGGCTAGATATACAAGCTGTAGGGGAAAACATAGAGAAGAGAACATGTTTTAAGGCCCATTTCATATAATATAAGTATTATTACAAACTAGTCGAGACAAATAATTAGCTATTCATAGTAGTATATAGAGGAAAGGGAAACTCTCAGAGTAACTATGACATAAAAGATACGCCCATAATAACTGGCGTCTGTAGGGTGTCATCATTGAGTTAAAAAAAAAAGATAATTTTAAAAAGGATAATAGTTTGGATAAAAAATTAATATCAACTTACCCAAGACACGACCAGTATGGAACTGTTCTTCTAAAGCAGGTTCTACTTTTGCGGTCTTTTGTCGGATCTTTAATTTTTTCTCAACCTTCTTGGATCGTTTCTTATTAATAATTGCTTCCTCTGCTTCGGTCTATTAAAGAACGAGAGAAGAAATAATCATAAGAATGGATTGAATGGATTTTTTTCCTTCTTCTTAAATTGTACATCCAATAAAATGAAAAGACAATAAAAAATCAGGTAAAACTTACCAATTTGTTTCCCTTCTTCCTTCCTAAGGGGGTAGCGTAATGGACTTCATACCACTGTCTAAAAGGTGCAGCATCAATAACAACGATTGCGTTCTTTACTAAAGTTTTAGTTCGGACCAATTCGTTATTAGATGCATTGTAAACAACGTCAATTACACGTGTTTTCCTAGTGGTACCTATTTCATAGATTAAGCAAAAAAAATTAATCATCTTAATTCTTATGAGTTATAAAATTTGACAAGTAATTTAATTTTCTAAAGTCAAAGTCAATTGAACGGACTCAGATCGCTGTGTGGATGAAGTAATGTATATTCATGGTACAATCATTTGACACGCTTTTTCATCATATTCCGTCAAAAGTCTCAATGTCTTTGTCATTTAATTAGAGTATGACATTATGTATTTCAACTTACATTCTGAGCCCCATGAGAAATTTCCGGTATCAAGACGTAATGCTCGAAATTTAGTATTTCCTCCTCGGGTACGTACTCTATGTACTCTACGGATTCCCAACTAAAAAGTAATAATCATAAAAAAAGTTATTTTAAACTGAACATAGTTATACTTGGAGTAAAAGAGAATTTTTAAACAAAAGAAAATTAAATCAGAACGTTAGAGGTGAATCTATGAATAGTATCGTCAAAAACTTTTCAGACAAATTCGGTCATCATATTTTTAAAAATTCCTCTTGTTGCTCGTAAGAAAACATGGGGTAAAAAATTATGACTTACTTTTGTGTTAGCAGCAGGCCGGCCCAACTCGAACTTCCTTTTTTTACGAAGGAGAGCTCGTTTTCCTCCGGTTGCCCTTCTCTTATGATAATGGTCTCTTGAAATACCTTTAAATAGAAAGAATTATAAAGATTTAATTAACAAACTGATGTTTGGAAACCGGGGAGGAAGAAAGAGCAAGGAGAAAAAAAATGTCCATGCCGCTTTTCAAATCAAAATGAAGTACGAGTTGAAAAGTGGGGGAAATACATGAAACGGGTATCAAAATGAGGAGAATAAAGAGTTTAAGAGTAAATCCGAGTTCACCCGTGAAATTAAACAACAATTAAGAGTAATAATCACAATTAAAAGGAGTATTTTCTTACCCATCTTCCCTTCTGTGTTCTCGGCGTGCCAGACAAAATTTAATGAGAGGACCACTCACTAGATGGATGGGAATTGGTGTGAGAGGGGGGGACTAGATGGAGTGAGCGCTGTGGTTCTCAGTCTGGTGTTTATTTTGACAATTTTATTTTTGGCCCATTGTGTATTTGTGTATCCTCTGTCCAGAGACGAGGAGAGGTTGATCTTGGGTCTTGTTTGAAAAGATTTTGTGAAGAAGAGGAAGGAATTTTTGTTTGGAGAGGAAGCTCGACAATCATCAATACAGAGATGTGAGCCAGAGCTCACAGCTCCCGAAAAATAACATTTTTTGATCCTCTTCTAGTCTATGGATAATCGTCATCATGGTGAGATCAACAAGAGTGGATTGTCCTTTTGTTGTTGTCGGATTGAGTTTACTAATTGTCCTTTGTGTGAGGGTGACACTTTGTGCAAAGAGTGATGTCGATCGAGAGTGTAAATTAATAGCAAGTTCCATAAAGTCCAAGAATTTTACTTATCCATGGTGGAATTCAACAACAATAGCAGGGGATACTACTGGACAAGACAGTTCAAATGGTTGTCCAGCCGTGGGTCCTGGAGTTGCCCGAAGTACAAAATGTTGTAAAAGTTTTGAGACTCTTACCCCACGACAAGAAATGAGTCAGGCCTTCAGTGTCAAATGGTTGGGGTCAAAATTACAGGCACAAGCCGAAATTTTTAGTGAACGGAAGAATCGGTTTGACCTCACATTCAAAGCCCTTCTAGTGAGAGCCCACAGTTCTTTTGATGCCATGTTCCAGAAAACGTGAGTTGAATTATTCTTTGTACAATCAAAATTTTTTACTTTTTAATCATCATGTGCTTACTATTATTTAATGACAGTAAATCTAATATGCAGTTTTATTTAAACAACTTTTAGATATGGGATGCTGTATGTTCAACACTCAAAAGTTTTCCATGATTTGTTTCAAACATTTCAAAGCTACTATGACTCGGGAAAATATTCATTGGACTCGAAATTGAATGAATTTTTTGCCATCTTGACACGGAAAATGTTTGAAGGTAAATATAATACGGAGTAGTATGATATACTGTATATATCATGTACATAAAATTTAAAACAATGTAATTTTAAAAAAATAATAATCATTAAATAATAATGTTTAAATGTCAGTTGTATACAATTTTTGTGTTTATTTCTATTTCAAGTCCTAAACTCTCAGTATGAGTTTGATGAACGATATTTGACCTGTGCTGCAGAAGTCATTAGTGACAAACAAGGGAATGATCTACACCGTCAAATTGTGTCCAGTCTCAGAAGATCATTTGTTGCAACAAGGTAAATTTTTAATTATATTCAACATATAGGACCTAATGATGACAAATTCGTACAACAGTTTTAATAACCTTTTTTGTAATCAATTTCACTCTATTAGAGCTCTTGCACAAGGACTTCAGGACGGATATCAAGTTCTCACTAGTCTTCAAAAGGTATGAATATTATAGCACCTCTACAGTGCATACCCTTTGTCATTTCTATACCATTTGTATTACATATACCAACATACTTTTAGAGCATAATTGTTTTGTCGCATAGTTTTAGCATGTGTAGTTCAATTGACAAAAATGTAGTGCCAATTGAATGATTTATTATTATGATTAGCCATAAATTAAGAATTTTTTGTTTTAATATTATGGAGCATATGATGTTATGTACTGTATTCATGACATTTCATGATGCTTTAAAAGAGTGCTATGAAATCACTACATCTATATGATACACTCAATTTTTATGGTTTTTTTGTTCATGACTTTAGCTGGATGTTTCTCCAGACTGCTTATCATCATTATCTCAAATGCTCCACTGTCCTGTTTGTTTGGAGCAAAGACCATACAAACCCTGCATCCAAGTCTGTACAAAAGTATCGACAGGATGTTTGACTGCCACCATTGTAATGACTCGTCCTTGGACTGATTTTACAACAGCTATTGAAGGAATTATTGATCGACTTTTGGGACCTTACAATGTTGAGGCGGTTGTTGAGCCCATTCATATAAAAATCTCTGAAGCCATCATGAACTTTCAAGAGAGTGGTCCAGACTTGAGTCAAGCAGTCTTTGCAAAATGTGGAAAACCTAGTTTAAAATCTAGAGGGTAAGAAGAGCAACTTGATAACATTGTCATTATTATGTACATTATTGATAATCCATATGAGGGGACAGTTGAGTAAAAAGATAGTCCTACAAGAATGTTTACATGCAAATAATGTATGCATATATATGATTTCAGACTACGAAAACGAGATGTGTCTGATGATGACCCATCTGATGAACCACCCAAAATTGCTGAAGTAAAATCAAAACCTGGAGGAGGAGGTAGGGACAGAGGTAGAGAGAAGGAAAGAATCAGAAATAATAAAGAGAATGAGAAATCTGGAGGAGGAGGTATCGGGGACTCTGACATGCAACCTAGTAAATCATTGGAGAAATTACTCCGTGAAACAAAAAAGAAGATTCAAAAGACTAAAAGTTTATGGGAGAAATTACCTCAACAAGTATGTAATGGAATCTCAAAGGATTATTCATCAAAAATGTGTTGGAATGGTAGTGCAATTGTTCCACCCACGGACAGGAATAAAAGTGGAGAAGAGAATGAGGTGAAACCACCTTTAACGGCAGCTGGAGGAGCGAGGGGATCACCAAACCTCCTTGTGTCTGAACAAATTCTAGTTTTACAATTAATTACTGACAAATTACGAGCTTCTTATAATGGACAAGATGTTCAATGGGTTCCGGAAATTGGTAAGAAATTTTTTCATATCATGAATGATCCATATGAAAATAAACCTCTTGAGTACCAAATAAATGAATATAATTAATCAAAAACTCAATTGGGCACATTTATCTTACGTGGGACATGTACATACACAAGTATGTACTTACTGGGTAACATAAACTTAATATCATTTTATTTTGATTACACAGAGGACATTGAGTTTGGAAGTGGTCAAGGTTCCGGGTCCGGTGACATTCCAAGTGACTTGGACGATTCGGATGATGATGATCCAGGTGGGAATATACCACCAACAACAACAGGGAAACGTCCCTCAAACTATCCGTCCTTTCCAAGAGGTCCTCCTCCTCCAATATTTGACGGACCCAATCACTCAGATCATGATGATGACGATGATGATGGGAATGAAGGTGATAATAATGTTGGTTATGAAGTACCCGGAGGTGGACGTGGAAGTATAAAAATTCCTAGCAATCCAATTCCCATTGATCCTACTATAAATAGACCACGGAATAACAATAATAATGATCGTAACAACAACAAAGGAGGTAGTGGGGGGAACAACAACAATAATAATAACAATAATTACAATCCTCCCATCACACCAACTGTAACCAGAAGACCATCTTCTCAACCACCTTCTAAAACAAATGATGATGTCAATAGCCAGAGAGTACCCACGAGTGCTGGAACCATGGATGCAGCTACAAAGACTGTTGCCGTTTTTAAACTATTTACTCCAATTTTTGTGTCCATGTTGGGCAAACTCGTTTCACTTAGTTAAATTCTCTAAATCAATTTTTTTTAGTTTAATTCTCGTTGCCATTAATTATTATTTAGCTTCATTAATTGACTCTAAATTTTTTTAACAATACTTATGATTGTTATCAACAACAGCGCAAAGCTTAGTCAAGTATACACAGAGATAGAATTATTATTTATCATGTATTATTGGTTAAATAATTATTATAATATAATTAATTTTTTTGTTGTTTATGTACATAATTAGGATAATTAGATGAAATATTATGTAAACATTTGGACTGTATTTATTCTGTAGTAGTACACATGATCATGTGTGTATTATTTGAGAATTTAATAGTACAATACTATACAAATTTTTTTGTTAAACTTATTTGACTATGTTCTCTACTACTAATTGTGTTATGTATATAATTATATGCAACAGTTTATTACTCTAATTTTTAATATTTTTTAAAAAAAATATTATTTGACTTTCAAGTTATGACTTTCAAGTCTCAAGTTGTATGTGACTTGTTTTTGTTAACCCATATGCTGTACAATATGTATATACACATAGGTTATTATTTTTAATATTACACATGGTTATTTGACAAAAACAAATTGGATGAGATGACCCGTGTATTAATTTCTCTGAAGATGAGCAAGCAGTATTGAGTTTTGAGCTTGATGATTCTCAATCTATGAATTAAAAGTAATATTTAATTATTACTTCAGTTGTAAATTGTGATATTGTTTTGACACATCAAATGATACCTCAAAATCACAAACAACATCATCGTCAGCTAATTTCTAAAAATAGTTTTTTTTGTTGCAGCTTATCAACTTATCGTACAAACTAAAAAAGATAGGAACAAAGAGAAGCTTGAGACTCTCAAGTGGAGCGAGAGGTAATCCTCAGGAGAATCTACTTGTTTATATTTAGTATATTAATTTATTGATGTTTGCCAAACATTTCAAATACTACTTAATTTAATATGAAAAATGATCAAGAAAAGTATTTATGGTGTACCAGTGGTTCAGGTTGTTTTTTACATATATACAATATGTATATTCTAATAGTTACTTGTGTTGTGCTCTTTTTTCTCCTTTTGTCTAATAATATCCTTAGTAATATTTTATAGTGTCAAGGGAGGGCCTTGGATGTACTCGAAGCTATACTCTATATCCCTCACCTTTTATATGAATTTTTATGTGTGTATGTGTAGATGTATTGCTAAAAGAAATTTTCGGAATATCAGTACTGTTATATATATTTTTTTTTTTTTGTAAAACTGTCAGAATTAATAACTGTATAATAACATCAAATGATTTTATTCAATAATGAATCCCGCCAGCATATCTTTTTTCAGAATTTATTGAATTCATTAAAGGGTGACATATGACAGAAATCAGGGCTTGACAGAAAGTTGTGGAGTAGCCCCCCACAACAAGTTCTAGTTATTTCTTCTTGGCAGCCTTTTCTGCAGCCTTGGTCACCTTTCCAGCGGTGGCATCCTTGAAGTTCACCGACTATTGAAAAACAAAGAAAAATACAATAATTAAACTCTTTTTTTTCTTTTTAAATGAAAGACCAAAAGTTACATACAATTGTATACTAGTCATATACTAAAAAACAAACTCTCATACTCGACTACTTTCTTTTTTGTTAAAAAAAAGTTATTTTTACCTTAATTACACCGACAGCTACGGTCTGTCTCATGTCACGAACGGCGAAACGACCCAAGGGAGGGAAATCAGTGAAAGCTTCGACGCACATGGGTTTGGTTGGAACCAAAGTCACGATGGCAGCATCACCAGACTTAATGGCCTATTAAAATTAAAAAAAAGAAAACCAATTATTATTTAGGCTTGTTCTTCTCTTTTGTCTCTCTCTCTTCATTCCATGGAAATACAATATAAACGAGAGAGGAAATGGGATCATACAATGACCACAATCATTTTGATTATACAATAATTGAATAAATAATTTTTTCATCATTTTATAATTACCTTAGGATTCTCTTCAGTAGTTTTACCAGTACGACGATCGCATTTCTCCTTGATTTCTTGGAATTTGCAAGCAATGTGGGCTGTGTGACAATCCAAGACAGGACAGTATCCATTGGAAATTTGTCCAGGATGGTTCAAGACAATAACTTGAGCGGAGAAATCAGCAGCTCCACGGGGTGGGTTAGACTTGGAGTCTCCAGCAACATATCCTCTTCTCAACTCCTTGACGGAAACGTTCTTGACATTAAAACCAACATTGTCTCCGGGCATGGCTTCAGTGAGAGCTTCGTGATGCATCTCAACGGACTTAACTTCAGTGGTCAGACCAACGGGAGCGAATGTAACAACCATACCAGGCTTGATGATTCCAGTTTCAACACGACCGACTGGCACTGTTCCAATACCACCAATCTTGTAGACGTCTTGCAGGGGAAGACGAAGAGCCTTGTCTGTTGGTCTATTTTTTAAAAAAATAAAAAACAAAAAAATAAATATATAATAAGGATAAAAATGAGTAATTCACAACATATTATCATCACACACACATAATAATAACACAATATCATCATACATGAAAAAAATATATATAAATTTACTCACCGAGATGGGGGCAAGATAGCATCCAAAGCTTCAATCAAACACTTTCCATCAGCATTACCATCCTTACGTTCTACCTTCCATCCCTTGAACCAGCCCATTTTGTCGGAAACTTCGAGCATGTTATCTCCGTTCCATCCAGAGATGGGAACAAATGCAACAGCGAGTGGATTGTAACCGATTTTCTTAATGTAGCTGCTAACTTCCTTCTTGATTTCCTCAAAACGAGCTTCCGAGTATGGTGGCTCAGTAGAGTCCATTTTGTTAACACCAACAATGAGTTGTTTCACTCCCAAGGTGTAGGCTAAAAGAGCGTGTTCACGAGTTTGTCCATTCTTAGAGATACCAGCTTCAAATTCACCAGTACCGGCAGCAACAATCAATACGGCACAATCAGCCTAATGTTAAAAAAAATAAAAATAAATAGAATCATTTAGTATGCATACAAAAACTTAATTCCTGTATATATTATTTAATTATATACAAGTACTGTTGTTATTAAAAAATAATGACGACATACGTCATAGACAAGAGTAGTATGTACGCACACATGTGATGTATAATTTACGACATGAACAAATTTACTTTTTAAAAAATAAATAGAAAAAAAAAACTTACTTGAGAAGTTCCAGTGATCATGTTCTTGATGAAATCTCTGTGGCCAGGGGCATCAATGATAGTAACGTAGTATCTAGCGGTTTCAAATTTCCAGAGGGCAATGTCAATGGTGATACCACGTTCACGTTCTGCCTTTAATTTGTCCAAAACCCAGGCATACTTGAAGGATCCTTTTCCCATTTCCTGTGCCTCCTTCTCGAATTTTTCGATGGTACGCTTATCAATACCTCCGCACTTGTAGATCAAATGCCCGGTGGTGGTGGATTTTCCAGAGTCGACATGACCAATGACGACAATGTTAATATGAACCTTTTCCTTTCCCATTATATAGCTTTTTTCTTACAGACTCGAAAGTCAAACTCAGTCAATGAAAATAATTTAAGAAGCTTGGACCGCAATCTGAATGAAAATGAATAGAGAAAAAAACCCCCGATTATTATATAAAAATTATAATCTCACTTTCATTAATTATTATCTAATTTCCACTCAAACCTAACGTTTGTATGACTCATGCTCAATTTACATTGGACTGACTAAAAAGGCTAATTTATTTCATCACGCCGAAAACGTTTGCCGGTCTGACCCACACTACCGTATGTTGTCGTTTTTTGAGAGGAAAAAAAATGGCAATAATACTTTAAATACATCAAAAAAAATATGCAGCTAGGTTATGTGTACAATAGTTAAAATTGAATTAAAGAGAGAGAAAGTGCCGGAAGGTATAGAGTTGAAGGACAAAAGGTCACTCACTCACTACAGTGGTTTAATGGGGAACACACAGATCCCACTTGACACAGACAACAAAATTATACGGGGAAAAAGAAATGAATAAAATTACAAATCTCTCAAATTGAGAATATAAAAATGAATAAAATAGTCTACTACTACTAGTTGAGGGCAACACAAAGAACCTTTATCACAATATGCTAGATTTGAGCATGGTGAAAATGGCTTCCCCAACTAAACTTTGTACATATAACATATGGAGAAAAAAAAGGTAAGTGTGGAGGCGTGGCGTCCAAAAAAATTCCAGCAAAAATACAAAATTATTATCAAGGACAAAAAAGTTGAGGACATGAAGGGACACAAGGGAGGACTTGCCTGATGGAACCAGTCACCAAAAAAAATAAAAACACTTTGTGTATGAGAGAGAGGTTAGAAAAAAAACCGATGGAAGCATGCCTTTATAAAATACATTATGGCCGGCTTAGCCATAACGGCGTGGAAACAGAGTTCCCAGGCCGGCACCGAATTCTCTTAAATATGACAAATGATAAACAAATTCACTACACCTAACTAACACCTCACTAATTGAGCTGACCTAGAATGACCCTAAACAAGTCCAAGATTAAAAAATTCTACCAAAATTTCAATTAAAATTACGAGAGAGAGAAGAGCAAGTTCTTACCTTATGCAGAGCCGAACGCAGAAGAGACAGAATGAAGGGAAGCCTGCAAGAACGAACACGATAGAGGCAGAGAGCGTGTTGTCGAGGAAGTCTGACTCCAGTCCCTTCACCCTGAAATGACAAATGACCAACCTAAAAATGTCAATTGTACATGGTATGGGCTCCAATTAATTCTACACCTCTTAATTGGGGTCACATTCATTTTTGAGAACGATGACTATTTTAAATTTAACTTTAATCATCATCAGACTGTAGTTTGTAAACAGCCCAAAAGAACTGCATGTCCTCTCCATCTCCTTGAAATCTATTCAACTTGAAATAGTCGGCTCGAAAATCGGAGATTCAAAAAACCAATCTCTTGTGAAATTTCATAAAAATCTCATCATGTCACTCCTCACGGGGTACTTGAAGGTCAGTAATGTACCAATACTTTAAAGGGCATTAATTAATCCATGTATTGACATGTTACAAAATATTTTCATATTCATCAATGTTTCAAAATTCATGATTTGACCTGATTTTTTTTTAAAAAAAACTTTTTTTTCAATAGAATCTTTTATGGCAACCATTCATGATGACAAACCTCTCCCAATCCCATCAACAAGTCAGATACAGATGGACAGACTGGAGAATGTTGAGGGACTACAAGAGACGAATGATGATGATTAAATTAAATCCTGAAAGACAACGACTCATCACCATCTACAGATGTGATGTCCTCCCCAGAGAACTTAGAGTAAGTTGAAGAGAATCAAAAAATTAAGTTATTTCAAATGTAAATAAACATGTTCTAATTACTGTTGTCCATGCTAAGTACCATTGTCATGTCTTTCATTTGTAGGAGATTGCCAGTGAAGATATAATTAATATGCCCCGTGACTCCAAAAGAACCCGGATTCGTGAAAGATGTGCCATGTCCTCCCGTCCCAGAGCTTGTGTCTACAAATGGAAAGTCAGTCGAATCTTTTTCCGTGCTTTGGCCGACAATAATAAATTAGCCGGAGTTCAGAGAGCCTGCTGGTAGAAAGAACTAGTCTAATACGTGATTATGTAATATGAATTAGTGACCGGATAGCATAAATGTATTTATGATTTAGTGTTTATAATACAAAAGAAATGTATATATACTTTACAAACAAATCGTCTATTAATAAAATAAAAGTTTGTACACAAAAGTTTAGTCTTTTTTTTAATTCTTTTTATTTCAAAAAAACAATAACGATGGCATGTAAAAAGATTTCATCATTTATTGGTAATACGTGTGTCAATATAATAAATGCTTCCAAAATTATACACACCATAATGTTTTTTGGTAGATGATCACGATTTTAGTCAAAGAGTCCTATTGTGAGAAAACAAAGGAAAAAACATTCAACATTAGCTACACGTTATTCACACACAATACAATTTCTCTACTGTAATGAACTCATAATGCATGTATATTGTCCAGCAATGCTGGACCAGCGTGTATAAAATGATTTTTGCTTACCAAAACCCATGTCATCATCCTCCTCTTCTGATTCTTCCTTCTTCTCTTCCTTCTTTGCGGCTGGTTTAGCATCTCCACCTCCAGCAGCAGCTGCTGGGGCGGCTCCAGCTGGAGCAGCTCCAACCCCTGACCCTACATTGGTAATCAAGTCCTTGACCTTTACTCCTTCTAATGCTTTGGCGAAAAGTCCGGGCCAGTAAGGCTCTACTTCTACACCGGCTGCCTTCAGGATGGTAGCGATTTTGTCACCCTACAAAGAGAAAGAGACAGAAAAAAATGAACAAATGTGTAGAGAATTGAATGAGCACATTTTACATACATTTTGCATTGCACAAGACAGAAAAAATAGCCAAATATTTATGAATTAAGATTTGTAATTAAAAAAAAAACTTACGGTGATGGCAACATCGTCATCGGCAAGGATGAGAGCAGCGTAAACGCATGCATTTTCAGCAATTGAACCCATTTCTATTTTTTTTAACGGGGGTGAAGTGCAAGTCGCCTTAAAGGACCTTAGCTCAACGAGAACAAGCACAGATTTAAATGAAATTAAATTTTTTGGAGGACCGAACTCACAGACCGCAATGGAACACGCCCAACTCAAATGCTGTGCCAAAAAATGGTTTCCCTCTCGCAATCTTTAGCCACCCAATGAGCAAATGAATTTGGGGTTACGTGAAACAACCTTTTTTATTCTCTCTCTTTATTTTTTTATTATTTAAAAGTTAAAAAAATGATCATTTAAAATAATCCTCTTGAGAATCCTCATATTCATCCTCCTCTTCCTCAGACAGACTGTCATCCAACTCATCCTCCTCTTCAAGTTCATATTTTCTTTTATATGACTGACTGACCATTTGTCTTGGTGGATTCTTATTATTTAATCCTTCCGATATTCTGACTTTCTCTCTTGGTGGATTCTTATCATTCAATTCGTCCAATATACTAACCTTCTCTCTTGGTGAAATTAAAGGTAACATAGTGGTTGTCATTGCTGTTGACATGGCCTCATAGTACCCAACTGGATTCATAATTGTTGAATTGGTAAAATAGACATGGACAATTTTTGAAGGAGGGGAAGTTATTGTTGTTGTTGAAGTCACTACTGATGATGTCATTGTAGTCTCTTGATGATATCTTTCCTGAGCGCTCCTTGACTGACTATCTATAAAAGTATTTTGTACGGGGATGACTTGTTCTTCCTCGTTGTCTTGGGCAGCCCGATAACTCAATTTTATTTCCGTAGTTAATGGTATAATTTCTGTCGTTGTCGTTGTTGGTAATGTTGATACATCAACAATATAGTCAATTTCAGACTGAATCGTAGGAGTAGAAATTCCCTCATCTGGATGGTGTTGATTGTAAGAGCATCTTGCTATCTGTGGATGAATGCAACGTCTATAGTTAATTGAATACTCTTTTCCTTCTGGACAAGTACTAGTAAATGCTTCCAGCTTTGAACTCTTCCCCATGTGACACTCTACAAATCCCTCACAATAATTCTTCATGGGAAATTTCCCCACATAGGCACACTCTGCATCCAAATCCTCTCTTCTCTTCCCCGAATTCTTATTTGCCATCTACAACAAAATAAATGTAAACTTACTTTCATATAATTAGTAATTAAATTATTAATTAGTTATATGAACACTGAAAAAACTTACTGCAATGATGGAACGTAACGACCTTAGTTTTGACTTTCTCTCTTCACTCCGGTTCCAGTTGAGACTCTTGTCAACTTGTCCCTTGTGTGAACGCTAAAAGAAAAAAAAAGTCCATTTGCATCAAATTTTTGTCTATTGTGTCATGACATGAATAAATTCTCTCTCATTATTTACTTAAAGATTCAATACAAATTACAACTCACCCATTTTTCCATTAATGGCAGACCATGAACAGTACAAAAGCATAAGAGAAAGATACTCAACTTTAACTTGCTGACCCCCATGTCTCTAATTATGTTATTTTTAACTCTATTTTGATGAATCTCATGAATCTGACACGTTTGAAGTCATCACTTTTCTTTCAAAAAAAACCTTTCCTTATGGACTGGTGTATGCACTTTTCATTTACTTGTAGTGCCTATATATTTCAATTTTTTCCACAAAATATTGCTTTGATAAGTGTAACCCGGTATGTATTTGATTAGTATGATATAGTGGAACTTGAGAATAATTTGAACAAGAAATAATTATGTGTTACTTATATGACAAGGTTAAATTTTTTTTAAAAAAATTATGAGAACAGAATACTCAACAAGTACTCTGCACTCATTCCTGGCACAGGAAGGAGTGCATAAATAATGACCAAGTTATTGATTGCATAAAAATATATTTAGTGTCTCCTACTTGGCAACAAATGAGAGCGTGAGTGATCATCAAGTGCTTGGTTGTAAGTATGAAATGAAGTTGTTTTCTTCCAAGTTTTTTTTATGAATGATTGCAACACAATCATCGTCAAGTTCCATTGCAAGTCTAACTATTATAAAGTACATATCTTCTCCCTAACGACCCTAACATTGTACATGTATGTTAAACTAACTTATATTTGCCTTTGTCGTCTGATTAGTAAATTCCTCGACTCAGCGCGTCAGTATTTTAATAAATAACTTTTGTGGGAAAGAATCCTTTGGGTTGAGGGCCTCGACCACTGTCCTCTTTTTTCTCTCCTTTTTAACCAACGTCATCACTTTGAAAATCCCAACTTTTTTCTAATCATAACCATGTAGCAATTAAACCGGTGAGACAGACACAAAGTTCTAATTAAAATATGTTACCTCTATACTTAAATATTAAACAGTTGTATAAAAAATGGAATATTTATCTTCTTGAACCATGGTGCAGACAGTAAATATACATTATGAAATTTGAAATTAAAGCTGAATTGCATTCTTATAATGCCGATGTTAGGTGTACTGTTGTATACTTACCAAAAGTGGCAATAAAACACACGTGATGACGTGATAGAAAATGAAAATACACACAATAATTGGCTATATACTTTGATCATTTTATATATAATATAATTTTCTCTATTTATTATCACAATACTAGTAATACTTTAAAGTATAATCTGTAAAAGTACAATTATATAAACTATAGTAGTCCGGTGATGATGAATTAAATTGTCTTCTTTTTCACGGTTTGATAAATAATATATTGTAGCTACCCAATGTACAATTCAATGTAATGTTATTATATAATATGTACTTTATATCCATTGATGATCAAGTACTACTATAATTATTGCACCATAATAGAATAGAGATTATAACCACGTGTAAATAAATAAATTTTTTACACAGTTTGTACGAACCGAAATAGGAAATAGTTCAAAGTAGTAACATAATAAACAATAGAGTACTAGACGTTTTTTTTTTGAAAAAAAACTAAATATTGAACAGGAACTCGGTCAGCCTGAATTCTGTTATACAAGGCCATTACATAAAGAACATGAAGAATTGGGGTAAAATTTGCTATTTTCCTATATTTCTCTTCAAAAAAAACTAAAATGAGTCCATTCCCATGATAATATGTATTACTCAATAACTAATTACGAGCAGAATACACATTACAGAAAATTAAACCTATTTACACATCGTAAACGTCAGCTAAAAATTCATCACGTACTTGGTTTTACCAGCGTCTATCCATTATGTATCTACTACAAAAAAAGTAAGGTAGTAAAAAAAAGATTTAAATCTTGACATTGTACAAGTACCTGCTAGCCTAAAATTTAATATATAGAATGTGTAGCATAAATACAGAACATGTTACAAAATATAATTTCCTTTGGAACAATACCAAACCTCCCGTACTCTATTTCATTGTACTACGATAAAAAGTATAAGTACATATACAACCAAACATAGGAAATTCTTGCCCTGTTATATTAAGTCGTTGGAATTGAGCAACAAAATTAAATTAAAGAAGCCAAGATCATTTTACAAATTATGTCTTCTGTAGAGAGACATTGTACCATGATTTGTACGTTCTACAAAATAGATATTAAGAAGACATTTCAAAAAAAGAGACACTCTGAGTTAAATCATTTCAAAATTTTGAAACAGAATATTATTTAAGTAGAAGCTATAATTGTTCCGTGACTATTAGTATATAAAATCTGAATCTAATGTCATTAATAACCTCTATCTCACTACCTGGCTTACTCTATGTAAATAATATTAGATTAGAGGTTTTGTCAACAACGATAATTTTAAGCAAAGGGAGTCAGATTTGCTGATTTCGTGGGAGTTCAACTCATTGTGCTCAATTCCACTCACTTGCTTTGCAGTAATTACTCTTTTTGAAATACAAAAATAGTCAAACAAAAGAATTCATCTATAGTCAATTTTCCTATGTAATAAATAATTTAAACTTACTTATACTGTCCATTCTCACATGGCAATGACAAATTGCATAAAATATAGAATGTCAGCCAGAAAAAAAAACAAATAAAGTACACGTGTTGTATACAATCACCAATTCCTAATATATAATAGCATAAAAAGAAGAAAAGAAAAACTCTATTTTAAATATATAACATCTCTGAGCTCTTTGGGTTTGTGTGACTTGTGGGTGTGTTTGAAAACAAGAAAATAAAATGCAAATGCAACACTAGTAAGTTAGTCTCGTTAGTTAATTTGATCTATCAGTATGGTACATTAGTAATAATATATTATAGGCAAAGGTACGTACGTACGTTCAGCGTGACTTTACAGAGCACGAGGTCAAAAGTAAAATGACAACCAAATTAAATCAAAATTTCAGAGGAATCAAGAAGATCTTCTCTTTTCAGGTGAACCTTTGTCGGATAGTTTTGCTAAAAGTGCTTTTCCTGCCTTTGAATTGGTTTGCTTTTTCAAAATTTGACAAATGTAGTCTGCAGCAGAGAGAAGTTTTCGAAGGTCAATCCCAGTCTCTATTCCCATCCCACGAAGCATATAAACGACGTCTTCTGTGGCCACGTTCCCAGTAGCACCCTAAAACAACATTATATAATTATACAAATTACTGTTTAAATACTTGTGAACAATATTTTCTACAAACAGAAAAGTTAAATAGTCCTCATATTTATAAACTTCTATTAACCTTTGCGTATGGGCAACCTCCAAGACCAGCTACTGAAGAATCTACTACGGCTATACCCATCTTTAAAAACACATTGAATCAAAGCAACAATTGAGTCAGAATATATATAAGATAACGTATAGTAATCAATTAATAATTGATGGTATGAGAAGTTACCTCCACTGCAGTGAGTATATTTGGTAAAGCCTGTCCGTATGTATCATGACAATGAACAGCAATTGCATGTGGAGGAAGGATTTTCAAAACTTCTTGAAGTAAAGCCCTTATAGAGCCTGGTGTTCCAATGCCAATTGTGTCTCCAAGCGATATTTCATAGCAACCCATTTCATACATTTGTCTTGCTAAAGTTGCTACGGCTTGAGGTGAAATATTTCCTTCGTATGGACAACCTAAATTTGAACAATAAAATTCACATTCCTTCCACAATTAGTCTATTACAAACATTAACTAGAGACAAATATTCTTCTGCTCAGCTGTAACAATAGATTACAAAAATATTAATCTTGCATATTCTTACATTTGTTTATGAATTATGAGACTAAAATTTAAGTACAGATCATTTTAAAAATTACTCTTACCTAGTACACATGATATGTATCCTCTTACTTTGACACCATGTTCTTTGGATAAATTAATTACCTATAAAGCAATTCAATGAAATTATTTTACATAATAATTCAATCCATTGTGAAAATTTTCTACACATCCAAGTAATCTGTCATAGGTTCTTACATTTTGAAAACGTTGAAGTGACTCTGCAATGGAGCAATTAATATTCTTTTGACTAAATGTTTCCGATGCTGCACCAAATATCGCCACCTCCTTCACTCCAGCTGCAATCTGAAATTTGTATAGTCAAACACTGGTAAAAAAATATTTTTCAGTCATCCTTTATTTTGTTGAACAGCATCGGGCACTGAAGTAGGTGCATATATGATATAAAATAGTATTTTGAAAATACTTATGTTATAAAAAACTGAAAGTCACTCAGAATGAGCTTCAACTTACGGCTGCTTCAAGTCCTTTGATATTAGGTACTAAAACTGGATAAGAGATTCCAATCTTCTTTTCAATCAGAGAATAGACTTCAGCATGATCTCCCATTTGTGGAACCCATTTCGGAGACACAAAGCTAATAGAAAGAAACAATCACAAATATAATTTAAGCTAAAAATAAATGAATTGTATAGACTACACATTATAAAAAAATGGAGAGATTAATTTGTAGTAAATAGGTATACCTGGTAACTTCGATGGTTTGAAGTCCAGTCTGTGAGAGACGATTGATGAATTCCACTTTGGATGGGGTTGGGACCATTTCCGGCTCATTCTGAAGTCCATCTCTAGGACCGACTTCAACTATACGAACTCTTCGTGGGAAGGCTGGACTGGAGGATGAGAGGGCTGATGACAAACGGATGGGTACCTGGTTTTCCCATTCATTCCATTTGAATAACTTAATCAAGAGTGTTGCAGTGGTTTTCTTATTATTATCATTATTATTATTATCAGTTGCTCCAGGAGCCACCAAGGGTGCATAAGACAACATCATGTTCTCCTTACACTCACTAATAATAAATACGACACGAATCAGCTTTCTCTCATACACAGAACAGCATTACCACACGAGTACAATCACACTATCATGTCACAAACTACAAGAAAAAATCAATCAAAATGTCTTTGTCTTTTGCCCTCTGTTAAATAATGTATACCCTAAGTCAATCCAAAGTAACTCCCCTCCCCCTCTCTTCAAATACAATTCAAATCTAATGTATAAATTGGCTTTATCTATCTCTAAAATAAATTCAAGATTCTCAAAATAAACTAACAATCTAAATTCTATAGCTTAAATATAAATGACTATATAATTATCACGCCGAGTACACAACAAACACTGAAAAAAAAACTGGATAGACTGGACAAGTTTGAGTTCACAGATCAAAAACAAAGGACAAAGAAATTGAGAAAAGATATTCAACTAATAGACATGAATACAAAAATTTATATCACATTTAATGTAATTTGAAAGAAAATGAAAGAATAAATTTAATGTCAAAGCCAAAGGTAGAGCTTAGATGACCACTATCACTGTTTATTCATTACTCGAACTTGAATGTCGAGTGTTGTTGTTGAACTTGTTATTGCTCATGATGTACATACATTATATGCAGTTTGTTTTTCCTTTGCATTCAAGGTACGCACACACGACGCACAATTAAAATTTGGCAATCCGAGAGAGAGTTGCGATATAACAAATAATGTACAGACATGTATAAGGTTAATCAAAGTTATCAAAACTAAAAGTTTTACGGCTTATGAAATAACTGACTTGAGTGTAGTAAATTATAGACAAAATGAGTTGAAGTGGGACAAACAAAGCACGTATTAACTACACTCAAAGTAATAATCCACCTCCCATGACTCACTTATTGGTTTCAAGAAAAAAAGTTCTCAGTACACAAAGAAATAATTAATGAAGGCTCCACATAATAAAAACAATACACAATACACACGTATACTATTACATTTATAATACTATTCACTCAAGTTTCTTTTTTACTTGATAATCATATGAAATGATTCATTTACTACAAATTAATACACACCATTAAAAGTACATTAAATTATTAAGAAATTACTAAAGAGTATGTGCTATCCTCCGACAAACTCACTCAACTACAAGTTTCTTTCTTATTTCATAGAAAGAGAAAATATGAAAATGAAACTTGGTTTTCAATTTCAAAACCAGCTTAAACCCAGGGTGATGATTTAGCCCTGATAAACTAAAGACTAATATTTGTATTCCAAAAATAAAAATTGAAATTAAACTAACAAAAGGCTCTGATTAGAACTTTCAACTTTCAGTCTCTACATAATTTTTCTTTCAAGAAAAAGTACGACCTCTTTAAACTCTTATAAATAGAAAATGTTATATAAAAAAAGGAGAATCTTTAAAATCTAAAGGTACACACCTCCATTCAATCTAAACAAATACAACTGTTAAGCCAAGTATTTGAGTGAACTGTCAAGCACATACTGCTGTATGATAACTCTACTCTTTATATTTTCCTTTAATGGAGGAGATGAGACCCCTAGACGTCATGATATAGACAAAAAGATGGGGAAAGATTTTTCTCATGAATAAGGAGGGATCTATCAAGGGAAAAATAGTTTTATGTAATGAACAATCTCAATATCAATGTACATAGGCAAATTACTATACTAGAGTAACAATGATGAATTGAGTATCATGAGTGAGACGACTGCAAAGTTTATTTTTTGTGCAGGGAGCTTAGGGAATACCACCAATTATTAAATTACAATTTGTGATGATGCCATACATAAAGAACCACATGGTTGTTGACTGTAACAGTGATCTTGTGTACTCGTATGGTGTGAGGGTATGGGGTGAGCTTGAGCATCATGCACTTTCATTCAATCATATGATTATCATACGTACTTCAAATAGTCTTTGATCATGACATTCGAGCATGCATGACTATATGACATAATAACAACATGTTTCTACTTTTTTTACACAATAATTCACAGTCTTCATCACATGTCCTCTTGTATATGAACTAACAATAATAATAGACGAGACAAAGAGAGGGATAGCCAGAAAGAAGGCAAATATTAAAAACATTATTATATTAAGTATCTACACCAAAAAATGAAAGTATAAATAATTAAGTCTCTCACCCCTGCAGACGTTCCATAATTTCGACAGACATTTTTCAGTACAATGAGGAAATTTCCACCACAAGTATTGAACATTGAAGGGGATTATAGTAATCAGCACCAGCTGATTTTTCTAAATAAATAAAATCATTTATTATAAGGGTACTGTATTAAGGAATGAAAATATTTTACAAACAGGATTACAATATTATTGTAACAGTTAATATTTTTCAAAAAAAAAATACAATCAAAAAATATGCGACGTTAAAATTGAACAAATACTTTCTGGCTAAAAAATAATAGTAAATAATGAAATTAAAATATAAAACTCTTACCTGTTTACTAAAACTACTTGAGATACATACGAATAAATGAAATTTAATGAATTAAAAGAACAGGAAAAGATTGAAGGGAAGATGAAAAAAAAGTCACAAAAATATTTTTTCTCTTTTGAACCTCCGCTCCCAGCCCACTGATTTCTACGTTCCAGCAAGTCTGTTCCCGTCGGGTTTTTTTCGGACACCGTTTTTTTAGACTTACAATAATTCGGTACTACGTAGTATGTGCAGTCTATTTAAAATTACAATGAATTTTTGATGACTCCAAGTAATTCAAGACTGTAGAGTTGATTAGTCTACGTCACTTATTGGTTAATATTTTAAAGTCCCAACCTGCCCCTCTCCAGAAGAAAATTTCTTAATTTTTAACAAACCAGTTTTTTATATTTTCAGTGAACTTTACTTATATGCCGACAATTTTGTAATGACTTTTTTATGAGTTTTTGTTAGAGATTACACCCTGCTGCTCTTTTCTGACTAATCTACATGGACCTTTTTGCGTCGGAAAATTCCACATTTGCCACAGAGGCCAAAAATAAAATGATTTTCCCTACATTTTAATAATTTCCGTTCACATGAGCCAGTGCATGATGGATCACTGTCTAAGGATATTACTTCCACGAGGATTATTTTTTGTCATTATTATTTCCATAGCTGATTGCTTTACAATCTGAAAGTGAGGATAGAAAGAGTAAATAATGCAAAGACAACGTTGAAGAACCTTCAGCATATTCTTGAAACATGAAAAAAGAAAAACTAGAACAAACTACTACGAACATGCACACTTGACAAATAGTAAACAAAAATAATATTGTGAGCAATTTTATAATTTTATATCATCCATAGCAAGTTACACACACACACGTCCGTCATGTTTTATATTATAAGGTCGGTCTACTTGTCGGATTTCTTTTTATACATCAAGTCTGTAGGACCAGGTCTACTTACACCTTCTTCCCAAGTACTTAAACTCGAGGTTTATAGTGAAAAAAATCAATATTATTATTATACGGAAAGAGTAGGCGAGGTACGTCCCAGACTGAGTGGAGAATTTTATGAACTCTAGCCTTTACCAGTAGTGGAATTGTACACATGTATTATATGTGTGTAAAGTCTAAAACTCTCATGGTGAGAGTCTCATTGAGAGAACAAATGCCTAAATATAATGGTCCAGAGTCCAATTGGTCTCTCTCGGAAGAGTGTACCAGCTGACTGAGTCTGGGTATATATTAACCTTGTTTTGAGTATTTCTCCTCACTCTCGTTTCATCCTCTACCAGTTCAAGACCTTCTTCGTCATTTTGTCCTCATAATATTTACCCACGTCGTATATTCCAGTGTGAAGGCATCAAAATAGGCAACTTTTCCCTCATTTTATTAACCCAATCTAACTCATCGTCTACTAATACGATGGGCAGTCGTCTCGTACGATTTTCATTTTCTGAACACTTAAATAAAGAATCTATTTGCCATATTTTACCAGCCAGGTGAACTTGCAAAAAAATTTGCGTTCAACTTTATGGAACGAACGCCGACAGAAAGTAAAAAAAAAAAAATATATTTACCTATCGTGTATTAGGCTGTGATTTTTAATTGTGGTTACAACCTCATGTCAATAATATTGTGATACAAAAAAATATATATTATAGCTCGAGTTTTCATTTATTTTTGTGATATAAATTCTCCATCGTATTTATTCAAGAAAAAAAATATTACCTAAAAATTATAATACTCAATAACAACAACAAGACCTAATCTTTGTGGAAGATTTCATCTTGTACTACAAGGTAAATAAATAATAAATATCATTATAATTAAGTAACTTGTTAGTAGTATCTAGTTTATGTACGCAGCATGACACTGTGCAAGCATGCACACTTTAATTGTCATGCATTTAAGTAAAATACACAATAGGAGAAAGGCTTTTGTGAACTTTGAACCTTGTATACTGTCATTCTTCTCATTGAATAGTTTTCTCAAGTATACAATCTAAGTAGCCAAACAATGTATGAAATTGTTTATATGCAAAAAATTACAAGCCATCCAAACTTTGAATTCCAAACTAATGTTGATGTGTATTAACTCTATTCTACTTGTTAAAAATGTAATTTCTCTCTCTCTCTACAGATCCTTCATAATTTGAAGACACAACTTTGCACATTTGTTCCTTATATCTGTAATACTCAACTACAGATACTTGTACTCTTAGCTGGTGCTATCAAAAAAAACATTGAAATCTTCCGTGTATTATCTCCAGTATAAACACAGGACAACAATAACAAAATGACGAATTCTTCCGTCTCAACTGCTTTTGAAACTCTTCCAGTCCCAATTAAATTATTGACAGCTGGGTCTGCCGCTTGTTTTGCTGATTTTGTCAGTTTTCCTCTGGACACCGCCAAAGTCCGTCTCCAGGTAATAGCCAGTTTATACTTGTAACATTTTAACCTTTTCCCAATTTTTCCAGTTTTAACTTTAGCCTTTATTAATAACATTTCATAGAAAACTCTATCATATAGTGACAAAGTTCATACTATTTGCTTTTGTTTATGTTTTTTTCTCCTTATCTCATTTATATACACAGTCGTGTCAATTTTTATTTTCATCTATAGTGAGAGTGGCTATATTTATAGCCCACAGTTTAATATTATGATAGCAAAGTTTAAAGTCTAGTTTTTCATTCTGCACACACACACACATGTCAACTCTTAGTCAATTTTTTTCGTCATTCATACTCCCAAATGTTGTAGTAGAATATTTTTTGATTCTGTGAGCATTGGGATTATTGAAAATGAAATCTAAATTCTACAATAAAAAAAGGATCAGAGACGCTCTAGGCTCTAGTCTCATAAAAGAGAGACAAAGTCCTTTTTAAGATTGGCTAAAAATGTCATTAAATCACAAAAAAAACTAGAATTATTTAGTCTGAAGGTTTCTAAAGTGTGAAGTCCATGAAGGATAACATTGACTATTTATTTATAATGTTGATAATAATTTATTAATAATCGGATAGTTTGTGATAGATGCACTCCATTCTCCCTGTACTTTACCCCATAATATTATGTAAATAGAAACAAATACAAGCGATGATATTTAACATAAATACTGACAGAATTGCGGTAGGATAGCAAGCTTGCATATTATTATTATGTATGCATCATAATTACAAAAAACTTTGAATGAACCAATGGACTCGTCAAACTTTGGACTTCGTTCTCTCATTTATACGTGTACATTATATGACTGAACTTTGCAATCAGCCAGAGTGTATGACAATAAACAAAGCTATAGAATATATTTCCAAGTGCCCATTCCTACACATATGAACTATAGACCATAGTAGTGTTTGAATATAAAAGCAAAAGTGAAGGCAGTTAGAAAAGGTGGCCTCGGATCTCTTTCTGTCTCTTCTCTTCTAGACGAGGAAGTTATATGGGATTGAACTTTGTACTGTTCTACTCATTGCAAAAATCCAAAATATTCTATTCAAAGTGAATTGTAGACAGGACAAAGTTCATGTGATCTGATTACCCTCCCCCATACACTAATATTACTCAAGTCTGACCATTCTCTCATTTAGCATTCCATATATTTAGTAATGACAAAGAATCAATGTACAGCATAATTTGTGGATAGGGATAATGACATTAGAGATGTAAAATTTATTTTTATTTTTAAATTGGTATTAGGTACAAGGCGAAGTCAGAATTCCACTTCCTCTGGTTGCTAGCCATTGCTTAGCATCAACTGGGTCTACTCTCGGATTCCCACACACAGTTGCTGTACAGTACCGAGGCATTCTTGGAACTATTTTGACTATCTCTAGAGAAGAAGGTTTCCGGTAAATTTTACACTTGTTCTACAATTACGAAAATGCTAAATTTTTAAAATGACAAATTAGGCAGCAACTTTTATTTGGTTAATTTACAGGAGTTTGTACAATGGTCTCAATGCTGGCCTACAAAGACAGGTAGACATAAAGTCAAATATTTGGAATTTGTTTGATGTCCAATGGCCATTGTCTCAAAATTAATGCTCATTTTAAATATGTCTTGTAGTTATGTTTCGCCTCGGTCCGTCTTGGAATGTACGAGCCCGTGAAACAATTCTATCAAAGACTTTTGAAAGGTAAATATTTCACATTTTACCATTATTTTTGTATTTTTTTACAAAATATAAAAATAAAATTTAATGTGTTTTGTAGTTGGGGATGCCAAGGGTGGTTTAATAGATGTGTCAGCCAGAATAATGGCAGGGATGACTACGGGTGGAATGGCTGTTCTGGTGGCTCAACCCACTGACGTTGTCAAAGTCCGATTTCAAGCCCAATGTAAGAGTGGATTGTCTCGTGGCGGCTCTTCGACTACCAAAGCATATACTGGGACTTGGCAAGCATACAAAATGATTTTTGTCAAAGAAGGAGTACCTGGTCTTTGGAGAGGTAAACAAGATTAAAGAACATGTCTCAACATGTATATACATAAATTTTATATCTTATCCCTCATGTTTAAACAAATTAATCACAATTAGGTACTTTACCCAATGTGGGGCGAAATGCAATTGTAAATGTTTCGGAAGTCGTGGTCTATGACTTGGCCAAGGAATCTATACTGAGACGTGGGCTAATGAAAGACAACATCTCGTGTCATTTTACCTCTGCTGTCATTGCGGGTAAGGAAAAAATATTCTTATTTTTCTGACTCTCCCTTCTTCATTTCCAAGTAGCTAAAAATCTCAAGCCAAAAAGGTTGTAGTACTAACGAAAGTCTGTAAATGTCAATGATATGAGTCATGAATTAATGTAAAAACATTATGGGGTATAAAAGAGGCCGTAGACTACGGTCCGTAGTACGCATTCCCCCTTTTTCTTGGTAGACTTGGCACTATAACAAATGAGTTAGATTGGGGAGTGTATAATGCCATTTTCAATAGGATAAAGTAAAGATTGAATCAGAATTTCTTCACATGTGTAGTTGAGTGAGGGTAAGGTTTGATGGCAATCTAAAAATAAAATCTAAATGGTTAAACCTACACATTTAACGTACTAAAATAAATAGGAGGCTCGTACTCAAGACTCTTGTTTTTTTTCTCTTGTCAACAGGATTGTGTGCCACAATCTGTGCCTCACCAGTGGATGTCATCAAAACTCGTTACATGAACTCAGCTCCGGGAAAGTACAATGGGGCGTTTGATTGTGCAGTCAAAACCTTTATGAAGGAAGGAGCTGGAGCTTTTTACAAAGGTGATTATATTACCTAACTATAACTACATTTATATTCCTATGACCTCACAGCTAGACTTTTTATTCAATCCATGAATGAATGAGGGCATCTCAAAGTAATCTTGTTCAATTATGAAGGTCTTTTGTAATCTTACGTCATAAAATACATCAAGCATATAACTAATATAATATTTTCTTTATTTTTTCATCTATAGGATTTTGGCCTTCCTTCTCACGTCTTGTCAGCTGGAATATTATAATGTGGCTTTCTTTTGAACAGCTTAAGAAAAAAATTACGGAGACATACCAAGATGGACATGATCATCTTTAGAGTAATCTACTTTCTCCTATTTCAACAAATAATTAATACCCAAACAACAGTGGCTCAATATCTCTCTCCTCATTTTTAATTTTATTGTACGGGTTTCACTTACACAAAATGAATCGAGAGGGGTCCTTGACTTTTTTGTTGAGGGACAAGAGAAAATGAAAACTACATAAATATACCTTACACTGTACACGAAGAAATGTTTTCTAGAAAAAAAAGAAAGTCAAAATCAAGAATACCTACTACTAATTTTTTACTCTAATTTTTTGTAGAATACCTACAATCTGTAGTTCTAGTTTACTACTCATTAAGAACGAGACCCGTATATATGTCGTTAGTATACGCTAAAACAGTTTTCGCTATATAGTCAATTAATAACACATGTATTATTACATACAATTTGATTATACGAATAATTCCGCTGACTCACCTAAAACGGAACAATAAAACCATTTATACCAAGTGGTAGAATTATATAAGAGACGGATTTTATTTTCCATTCAAATCTCAATCCACTTTTTTGTATTTTTACAGTCTGTCTGCACAATTTATTCAGTGACTGTAGTACAGACTTTTAGTATTTGGTTAATTGCAAAATAATAAGTAGAAACTAAAATACATATAATAATATTTGGATCAACTATTTTTATATTATCGCACTGTTTTTTTCTTTCAAGACATTCTTTGGAATTATTATTTGTTACATACATCCAGGTACTTTAGGATTAGTAGTGTGATCATACACTACGTTGACATACAATTACTTTTAATTAAAAAATCATCATTGATGATAATACTGAGACATGTCTTTTTCTTGTTCTAAAAATGAAAGATTTAAAAGGATTTTCAATAGGGTATATGTATACAATATAACCTATATGACTCATCCGGCAGGTACTTTTAAATGGAAAATTTGACTCTATGTACAATGTAATCTCATCAAAAAATAATGGTCAGCGTTGCTTGATTCCATTCCTCGTCGGTTTCACTGTTTCCGCAGTCCGTTTCAGACGAGGATTCTGACGATGGTGCCTCAACTTTATCACTCCAGCTAATACAATAATAAATCATACATTCAAAACTTTTATAGGTAGTACAAAAATATTAAGAGTAATTTCCATTCACCACCCTTACAAGAAAACATGCATGTAATTTTTTTCATCTACAGTCTAGAAGAATGAAAATTCACAAAGAGAACAGTACAGAAACAGAGTTGCAATAAACTACGTGTGTACATTTCAAATTGTAATCTAAATCTTAATCTAAAATCAACTGTACTTTTCCTCAGTACTCAAATATTATCACAGAGACAAATCATAAGAGACAAATATGTACAGTTTTGAAAGAACAAGTCCATAGAAAGGCCTGTAGAAAGGAGGTATTCAGTACAAGGAAACAAAAAAAAGGTGTAATTAAAGAAGTTGAAAAAAGTGCTGAATTTTGAAGACATACCACCCATGTGCTAAAAATTTGTGTGGCAACTATATGTAACAATGTCACATAATTATAAACATACAGTGCACAAACAAATGACAAGGAAACATCAGGAAATACAACCAAACTGGAGCAGTCAAAGGAAATACAAGAGTAAAAAATATAAAAATTACATGTATACCTAATTAATAGATCGAGATACTCCAGACATTTTTCAAAATGCCTAATCGTTTTCATTTCTTGTAGTATAATTTACCTATGTTACTATAAAACTGAAAACAATATAGAACATTAACAAATTTAGAACAATTTTATACTTCCGTCATGAAAGAAGTATAATATTACATGGCGATAAAATAGGTAGATAAACAATATGACGATATTGTTATACGGATACATTTTTAAGTACAAAATTCCCTTCATATTTTTAAAGCATACAAAAACTATATCAATGGTACAATATATATATACACAGTACTAGAACATTATATAACCTGAACAAAGAGAAATATATACACTAATACATAGATATATACAGAAGAATCAAAATTTCCAGTAAATAAATCCCAGCATTTTACAGCGAAAGAAAAAAAAGGAAGAAAGAAAAATAAACCAAAAAGAACTTTAAAGAAAAGTTTTCTACCTTTTGCTGAATACATGTGTATAAATTAAATCACATGTATTACAGCAAAGAAAATATAAAAAGAAATGACTCTGACCCCAAAATTATTTAAAAAATCATAAAAGAAAATAATAAATAGCAACAAAAAGCGAAAAGAGGCTTACATCTATACCTCGGTTCCTCTAGATTGCAGAAATTGACTTTGCTAGGGTCAGCGATGGGAGGTGACGTTATACTGTACTCGGACACTGATGAAACAGGTGGATTATGAAATTCTTCAACAGCTTCCGACAAGTTCTCACCAACTTCAATTAAATGATTGATTCCGAGACTTAATCCCTAAAATTAAAATTAAAAACAAGTTATATACCAAATGTAATTTTAATTGTTTCACAATTATCCTCAATCTTAATAGCTTCCAGTGCAGTGTTATGTTACCTTGTAGGGCCCTCGATCACAACCACAATAAGAAGCCTCCAACGTATAAGATCTGGCTATTCCGAATTCTCTCCTATTTAGTGGATCCACAAACCAAATTAAATTATAATTAAATAAACCACACGGGCAATGTTTCAGTGTAATTATTCATTCAAAAAAATAATAAGACCAACCAAAGTGCTACACGGGCTGTAGATTCTCGACTTCGTCTTACGTCAAAATTACATGCTGCTAATGCAAATGCTGGGCTTCTTCTTGCTACAGCTTCTGGTAATGCTTGTAAGACATTTGGGTCTTCCAGTTTGGTGCGATCTTTGGCACACCAAGACCTCGCTCTAGAGCAACCATAAAAGAAAACATTCTTTTTCCTTGAATGGCCGTGAAGATCACAATAAAGTACCTATTGAGGAGAGAACATTTCCAAAGCCCGTCAAAATTGCATACAATCAGTGAATTTGAGTCTAATTCACTATACACACGACACTTGTAAATAAATGTGATTAACAAGAATAAGCAACTCACCGGTACTTTATTGCGCACTTTGCAGCAGAATTCTATTAGTGCCTTCAAAATCATCATAACCAAAAGTATACACAACATATTGTATTTACATAACATGAATGAATTTAAAAGTTGTGTCACCATACCTTTGCATGGTAAATAGTAGGATGAATTATAGAGTCCGGATTCCGCCATCGCCTATTTATTTTTAGTGATAACTTTGTATGTATAATTCTTTAAAATATTGCTATACAATTATACACATAAATTTAATATACTTTAGAATATTTACCTATTTAAATCTTCATTGGTTAATCCGCATCTGTGACTATAAAAAAGTGGAAAAAAACACAAAGATGTATTATCAAAACAACACAAGTTCTGTTACACAATGCATAATAGGATAGATTAACACTGAGAAAAAAATTACCAGCCATTGACAACTCCTTCAATATTCAGCATAGGAATTATTTTGAAAACATATCTTTTCAAAACATTGTCCATATGAGGTTTTCCAGACATAAGGTTATGTAAAATGCCATGCATAACCCACGACGAATTAGATTCCCCAGGATGTACTCGAGCTGTTAAAAATATGATGTCCCGTAACTACAAAATAAACAAAAATTGAACAATTGAACTTTATCAATGTATTCTTTTTACATACAGTAATGTAGAAGTAATATTGTTGTTGATTTTACCTCAATAGGCTTGTTATTACAATTTGGTGCTGTGACGGTAATTAGAGGTACTTCATTGCTATTTAAAGTTTGACATAGAACATCATATCTGACAAGAACTTGCTTCTTTTCTTGAGCTGACTTTATCATTTTTGTTAGCTCTGTCTACAAAAAATGAATACAAGGATAATCAATTCTGAGTAGTCGTTAGACTATAGACAGCTAACTGAAAAAAAGAACATTATATCTCACCAAAAGTCTTGAATACGTGTAAGGATAATGATAGGCGATATAGACAATGTCACCCCGTCGACTAAAAGTTAGACTGAAAGTTGCTGTGTGATAGGCTTTCTTCTTTTTCCCAGCAACATTGCGAATTCCATTTTTAAAGTAACAAATATTTGATCCACTTCGCATCCAACCACCCTTTCCTTCTAATGCGTCTCCAACCGAGAAAACAACTGGTTGCATCCCTATTAATAAAACCATCATTTTCTTTAATGACGCATGACCATGAAAACGGAACAATATGAATAAATATTAAAACTACTTGTACTACTAATTATACCATAATTGAACTGACTATTTCCTTTGATACAGTTCATGATCTAAGACACAGAAAAAAAAGTTTTTACAGAGCAAGAAAAAATAATTAAACTGAAGAATGGTACATGTGGCTATATATAGAAAAGTCACTTACATTGAACGTATAAACACAATTTTCCAGAGTATTGCTAATTTGAAAGTAGAACCTGAAATGCATACAGATGTCATAAGTAATAAACGTCTGTAATACGAGGCAAATTATGCTATACAGTAATGGCAAAAAGAAAGAATTACCATTGATTATGTCTGTTACTGTTAACATCTGACATTAAATATAAATCATATTCTTTATCGCCAACTTGAATAGCCTTTCGAAGGTTTCCACTGTTCATGAAAAGAAACAAGTTAAGTTATGCACATACTGCTCAATATAATTGTTTCTCGTAAAGGTATTATAAGTATCATTACATACCTTTCAAAACGAGATTCAAATTTAAGGGATACGGGAATTTTTAATTCTTTACTTCCATCATAGGTTCCATACATGGCTTCATCGTCATTTCCCAGTCCTTGAATGTCTGTGGTTGGTGTTGATGCTGTTTTAGATGACAATGGTTGAGAAGAAGGGATAGATGATTTACGGGATGATTTACTTTCAGGCATCTTTAGCAGGGCATCCAAATCATAGACGACTTTAGTTTTGTAAAAGTCTTGAGCACGATTAATATGCAACATCAGTTTACTCCTTGAATCAATCAATTTTGACATTCAAATTATGACAAGAAATAATACACGGATTAATATTGTTTTGTTTGGAGATGAAAAATATTTAGAAACTAATTTAAAACTGACCTTAGTGTAGCTCTGTCAGAAACAGGATTGATGTACTCTATCTATTAGATTCCATAATTTAAAGATTTCATTCAATCGTTTCTATATATATGTGAGTAATTGATATATTAGTAATGTTTTACCCTTTTAGCTCCATAAGACATCACAAGATCTGGGTAAGCAATTTTGACGAATGAAATAACACTACGAACTCTATTACTTATGGAAACATAGGTTGAACGTAGATCAGTTATACTTTTAGCATCACCATATTCGGGATGATCAGTGAGCCAAAAATATTTTAACCTGAAACAAACCAATAAAATTGTAGGAGGGTTAATTTTTAAATAAGCCTACATGACAATCATAATTAAATTCAAACTTACTCGGTTTTGGGCATTGGCACATTCTTTGTCTCAACTGCAGGATTTTGATTTATAGTTTCAAGAACCAGAGAATTAGTCTTCTTTACTTCCGTATCTTCTGATATTTTACCATCAAGTTCTTTAAAGTAAGGAGCAAAGCCAGCAAGACGCTCTAAGAGCATTTCGGGCGGTTGACCCGGGGTCATCATAGAAGAGTCCATTAGATGTTCTGCTGCATCCCCTTTACCCCGTTGAGTCGTCTTTTTCTTTGAGTCGTTGATCTTGATGTCAGATGGTGTAATGTAGTCTTCATCAAGTATGTCATCCTCATTATCATTGTCATCATTGACCGTAATGACAGACTCGTTATCCGACAACGCATCATCCTCCGAGTCGTCAACATCATCCAAGTCTTCTGCATCATCTTCATCACTACTACTACAGGAATCCTTTTCATATTTTATCAGACCATCTTTATCATTGACCTTGGGAACATCAAATTTGGCAGGACTTGATATATCGTCAACAGGGACTTTGTCTTTTCTGCACGCCACATAAGTTATACCAGCTGCTTTCATAATAACATCATCAAATGCTCTTTCAGCTGGGCACAACTCACAAAACCTTTTGATATTCAATAACGCATCACTTTGAACCAAAGCTTTTTTACCCGCACCTAAAATCATAAAATAATACACAAACCATTAAAAAAGGCCTCCAATGACATAATTCTGTGACATTCTTCAAAAGAGAGACTTACGTGTGGTACTCAGATGAGCATACGTACTCAAAATACTTTTACTTAATTTTAGTAGTCCATTGCCCTTCCAAAGTGACCAGTAAGTAAATGCTCGCATTACACTTATTAAAAGACCAGCTAGAATTTAAAATAAATTTAATTATTACCCCAAGACTAGGCCATCTCATTTATCATAATAATTACTTCCGTACCTTTAAGAAAACGCCGACAATTTTCTTCTACAAAAAAAATGAGATAAACTTTTTATATGACAAATATAAATCAACACATATGCTATAAATACATACAATAAAATGTTACAACATATGGATGCATTTAAAAAAAATAAACACAAAGTTAACTGTTTTATATTTATAAATGAAACAACTTACTGTGTTTTGTAAGTTGAGATAGAATATCAAAGACGATTAAAAATTTGGAAGAGGGTTGGTTGTTGAAAGTATTAAATATTTTTAGAATCAGTTTCATCACTTTGTCCTTGCAAGAAAGAAAGCATAGCATAGGTTATCCTTCTTGAATGAATTTTAAAAAAAATGAATTCTTGTCACTATCATACAAATTTTGTGTAAATAATCTCACCTTGCCGAGGACGATTGAAACTTTATCTAATGTAGAGCATCAAAATAGAAAATAAATGACATTAATCTCATTTCTTTCAGGTAGATTCATACTATAATTAAATGTATAGTTTTATTTTTTGAAATTTTAATGCTCTAACTATACAAATAATAGACATCAAAGGACGTGACGGGCATGCTTTCTTAATTTTATACATCTGTTGTGTAGACCCACAAACTTTGTGTGTACAAAACCGTTGATAGGTCACAAAGAGTGTGGGTGACAGTACACGGGCTAATTTTTCACATGTACAAGTATTGCATACTCATAACATGTTACAAAAAGAGAGAGAGGAAAAAGAAAACATGAACATAAATGAGTAAATGAAGAGTTCTTACGATTTCTTGACAAGACACGAAAGATTTTTAACAAAGGGTAATGTGTATGATGTTTGCCAAAAAAATGGGTCTTTATGATTCCATGTAGAAATTTTACTTTAGAAAGTGTGCGCACCTTGTAGACGAAATTATTATCTGGCAAATGATAAAAAAAAACAACTTAATGACACTGGCATGCTTTCACTCATGGTCATATTATCTTTACTATGTATGAGACATCATAAAATAACATAGGGATTTTTGGACGTAACATGTAACCTACCAACCTCACAGACACATGAGGGAATTTTTTTTTAAACCACTATAACATAATAAACGCTTTTTTATTGCATCTGTTCCATAATGCTCTATAATCTAAGAAACCCGTTTCACCAAAACATTTATCATTTTCCCGTGAATCAAACTGGGTTGATTGCCAGTCTGTACACATAATGTTATATTGTCGCCTTTTCTCTACAGTTCATCTATTATATAAACATCTGGTTATCATATGAGAATCTAAATCCACGCCCGCAGTTATCCCCCCATTTGTGATGACTTTACAGTTTAAATGTTCATTATGGCTAAACTATAATGTCTCCACAAAATTCTCCGAGAAAATATTATTGCTGACAGAAATTTCACTCTGTTATTCTGTCTGGAAGAAAACTTCTTTTTTTTCAGTATATTTAGATTTATGTCACAAGATGAGACAAATTTCAATGGAGGAAAACTATATTGCTCCATTACAAGGACAAATGATACATACTATAGGCTTTATACATAACTTTAAAAAAAACATTTTAAAATGTCTCAACCGTTTGTGTTGACATTTGCTAAACATATCTGTAAAATAAATGCACTGCAAGTATAAGCAAAAAAGAAACTCTTACCTCTTTGAGCCATAGCAGAGAGTATCCAAATGAGATTGATAATGGTCAGGTTGAGATTGGCTTTAATTTGAGCATTGGTCTCGGTTATCCGCATATTTTGTAAATTCATCAACATTTTAATTATTGTATCAAGATGAGTCTCAGAGTCAACGAGTTTCCTTATTGCATTGCATCGATAATTTCCTGTAAAAGTAACCAAAAAGAAAGTGAGAGAGAGGACTAGTAGAATAACGTCGGTTAGAACAGGTGGCATGAGACAATAGAAATTGATTACATTATAGTATTTTTAGACTTTGGATATTCAAAAGAGGCCACAAATAATGATACATATACATTTCTTGAACAGGGAAAACAGATGGGCTCATCATAACAACAACTCGAGAGCACAAAGACACAAGCGTAAGTACTCTCATGTACATGAATGAGAGCTTGGCTTCACGTCAACTTTGAATGCACCAAAAGTGTACATACGAGTAGTATCCCTGATTCCTCGAAAGCTTACGCAATCAAAGAGAGAGAGGAAAATAAACTCACATTGTTCTGTGTTAAGAGATTAGCGTGAGTATATGTTATATGAGAAGTGGGGTCATTTTTTTAAAAAAATAATACAAAAAAGATGTGATTCTGGATTCTTCCTGTATTCTATCTATACATTTGATGATTTATATTATGCAGGGAGGTGAAGACAGATGAGAGAGGACAATTGTGGACGTCATCATTATTCAAAAAACTATTCATCATAAAAGAGAGACAAAACAAATAACACATTTTTGTCTTCATTTAACAAGCATAGCATGAAAAGACTTCCTGTTATTAACGATCATGTAAGATATTGAGTGTTAAGCCAGTCTATTGATTGGAAAATTAATGAATACTCGACATTTTTCAGCTGAAAGACTCGATATTTTTTTACTACTCTTTTTAAAAAAAAGTACACGTATGTGTCACCCTTGTATAGAAATTATGATTTGGACGTGCTCAATGCATTGCAATGCATGGAAGTAGTGCTATCATCTAATGTCCTTAGTCTGGCAACCTACATGTGTTATATAAATACAGATAGTCTGGAACTGTACAGCTACTTCCATATTGTGAATATCCTTCCCATCTACCTTTCATAATAAGCTATGAATACATGAAGGGAAACACAAAGATTTGCTGTGACAGCATTTTTCAGCTGACAGTTGAACACATCAAGAACGTGAGAGACACAAAAAAAAAACTCTTACCATTACGTGGGTTGGCACACTCCCTCAATATGTAGGATAACCACACAGAATTGGGTGTGTTCAATGAGATCTAAAGAGAGAGAAACAACAAGAAAAAAAATACACTAGTAATCCTTAAGACAGTCATGCTTTGATATGAAACAATACAATTTAATTTAATTATATAAGTCAAAAGTATTAAGTTGGTATACATGCAAAAGTCAAAGTAGTGACACACAAAAAAAAATCACAAGTTAAAATAAATTCGACTTACTTCAAGTGTTTGTAAAATGTAATTTATACCCTCTTGAGAATTCACAATATAGTGAAGTATTCTACGTCTTCTGTCACTACCTTTACAGGTAAAAGAAAATAGAGAGGCATAAGTAACAAGAAGAAACAATTGTTTTTGTTCAGTGTACACAGAAATGAATAATACGTCAATGAGGAATGACATTTACCTTGGCTTGAGAGGATTTGGCTTCCAACCGAAATTGCCCAATCTAAACATTTTTCTGGAGACAATGGGACGGATTCTTGAAAAAGAATATTGAAAAGGGAAATAGTAGATTGAGATTATCATTGATGGTTGAGATAATTGACTTGAGTTAATTAATTAATTAACATTAGGATTTTCCTTACCTTGAGAAATTTTAAACTCAGAGTTACTCTTGTGAACCACGTCTACAAAATTCTTCCACCAGCTACTAGAATTGGAAATGGATTGTTGACCGTCAAATGAAAAATAGTCTGGTGATCCAGATCGACTTCGACCATGTCTGTCTGAGCTTTCATCATTTGATTGTAAAGAGTCTCTGGACATGTCTGGATGATATTGTTACAGTTTATTTTATGAAAATAGGCACTTGTCAATCACAGTTAATTATATACCGGTGAGTAATTTTTGAAAATTTTGTGAAGCCTCCTTAACGTACATGTAACACACTAGAGATTTTTTAATAGTTCATGTTTTGAGGATTGTGTGACTGAAATTAAACAGAAAAAAAAGTATGCTATACTTTTATGTGCCGAACAAGTTTTAGTTGGAATCAGCATGAGTCACTCAATTGTCTGACGTGAGGAACCCTCTTGTAAAATAATTTTATTTGTATTATACTAAAAAGATGACATTTTATACAAGGAACTAAATGTGATAATTATGAGTCAAACTACTTCACATTGAAAGTCCCAAAAATGTGTAATGAATTTGTTGAATCTCTATGAAATTCCCCAGCAACATGACAATTATAAATTAGGATAATACAAGTTATGTAACACTTACCCGAGAAGACGGTCTCACGGAGAGGAGTGCTTGTGCAATACCCGGGTGAAAATGACAACTAAACGGGAGAGCTCTCGGGCAAAAAACAACTGTTCTTGGAGCGAGCTGAGTTCGCGCCCTTTGAATTTGACAATTTGCCAAAGGCAAGGAGAGCTCTTTGTCTACTACATATACAGATACATCTGTAATTATGTGTAACAACTTTAACTATATAGTTTTTACTAAAAACTTTTTAGTCAAAATATGCGAATCTTGAGGACTTTCATGGTAGTCTCCATGAGAGACGGGACTTCATGCACTCCATATTAATTCCATTTTTTTGACTCTACGCATAATATTGTTTCTCAAGTGTTTACACACAAGAAATCAATTTTTGATAAATTGACACTTAAAAGTTCTCCTGACCTGAAAATGTTTAATCATACATAATGGGAATATTCTTAGAGTCAACTATTGTTTACTCCAACAAAAAAGATGATCTCATCTTACAAGGTTAGCTCTTTATTATCAATGATATTTTTCGGTTTTGGCATGCCAAGTCTGATAACCAGTTGTTTCATGAGCATTTTAGGTACTTATACAAAATCAGCTTAGCACTAGTTATAGCAAGGACACGTGCAAATGTTCCATGGAAGATAAACTATGATTTAGTCTGTTCCGAGAGTCATTATTTAATCGATGAGAAATTATGATTAGATATGCACACATCACTTCTGCATACACCAAATCTGGAGAAAATTTTCTGCTTGTGTAATGTTTTGGGGTCACTCAATACATTTTCATTTTTTTGACAGGAAGATGGTTGTGATTTTGATGAAGTACTTGCCGACTCGAATATAAATATTAAAAAGTCTTCAAATGGTATTGACGTCAACTCTGCACCCTTTTGACACTTTTCCCTATCCTTCATAGTCCCAAGTTTGACACTTTCAGTTTGTAAACTATTATTGTACACTAAGGGTCCCGTTGTCAAACTTAATTTTCTACGATAGCGTTCCATCCTACTCTCGCAAAAAAAGCCTCAAGCAAGTGAAATTTCAGTAGGCTAAATATTTTGTCCACTAGTGTCCATTGCTCATCAAACCAAGATTAAAACCCAACTCACAAACTCAGGGCTTGATATCAATGATGAAGATAAAATGTTTGCAGTTGTATTCGATACCAGGAAATCCTGGGACACAAAATATTTTCTTTGATCTACTAATGGCTCCAACGAGATGACTGCATTGTGGGAGAAGGAAATTTTGGGAAATATAATAACCAAAATGCATTAAATCCCGTAATACAAGACAGTTTGATGGATTATCATTACTTGAGTCATTGAGCCTGGTTTATTTATTCTTTTCATTTGCTTGCCCATTAGGTTTAGTTTAGCTAAAGAAAAATCAAACAACCAGGCACAATGTACCATGAGTACTAGATCTCCATTATGTACTTTTGATTGCTCAAGTTTCTGCCCTCCTATTCTATGCTTTCCCTTTTTCCAGAGTGTGAATTGTATACGACAAAAGTACCTTTTTGTTCCTTCTCATTTTTCCTACTTTCCTCTGCACAATAATATTTTGATGTAATCCTCGCCTCTCTTCTCCATGCTTGTTCTATCGTCAATATTTCCCAACAGCAATAAAAGAATACGCCAATAAAAGAAACAAAGACAATTTTTAAGTGACACAATATGATCGTGAGAAAACTTTCGTCCACGGGAAAGTAATGGAAAGACATAACAAAGCAAGGGAACGTTGAATTACCAGAATTATGAGAATTCAAATAAAAAAAACATGTTAGTAACTTGCTTTAGGCATAATATTTATAAATGATTTATTCTTTCACTCTTTTTTTGTAATATTCCACTCACATTCATTTCAAGAAAAGTATACACATACATGGGTTTTTATCGAGTTTTTAATTACAGTGTACTTGTTCCTCAACTTTGTTCCATATCTCATCCCACATAAACGTAACAACACAATCATTCGTGACTTTTGAAGTGAGAGCATCAAGAGTAATTTGCCACAGAAATTATATAAATTCTCTATTTTTTTAAAAATCTATAAGGTCTTTTTAATGTACTTTTTTTCTTTGTTTCCTTAAATATAATCTTAGTGTACCACATAAAAAAGATTTTTTTTCTTTGATCTCATAAAATAATATTTTACAAATATCCATCATGGAGACACATAATATATTGTAAAAAATATCAGAATATTTTCTAAATAATTTTGAAAGGATTTTTATAAAGCAGGGGCTTCTTCATGAACCAAGGAGCTTTGGCTTGCGAATGCAGAGAATACTGCATTGATCGGTTGACCACAATTATTGCTGTCTGCGCTGGCAATTGGGAAGACACTACGAAAAATTATGACGAGACCCATCAGCATGAGAAGAATGGAGAAGCACTGCTTCACTCCCTTCCATGTTTGCTCCAAATTCCATGGCCAAGACAATTCTCTTCGTATAAATTCAGATCCTTCGCCTATCCATCTCCATCTAAAGACATTGTCAACAAATAAAAAAATCTTAACATTATTTTCCCATTCAGGTTGATCTCTAACTAAAAACTTAAGCAGGAAATCATGCATAAATTCAAGAGGTTGATTGTCTCACCTTTCCATTTGTTGCCCTTCACCCAAATAGCCATCAGTCCAACTCACCTGTAAAAAAAACATATATTAAATTTATCGAATGATATAAAACAAAGCTCCTCATGGTCTCCTCTCACTAGAATATCTACTGCGAAGATCGTAGATACAATTGCGTTTAATTCTGAACATCTTCAGACATAGTAAAACGCTATAATCTAATTCATAGGCATGCACCACAATACGGAAGATATTTCCAATATTACTTTTCAACACACAAAAAACTCTTACAGTATGAATTTACAGAAACCAGTAAAATCAAAAATACCTATCTATAGATACGTGTTTTAAATGCTGTTAGAATCAGAGTGAGGTCATTGTTATGACCTCAGCAATATAATTCACTTACGCATATTGTCGCTTCTCCTCCCTTTTAATGCTGCATGTAATAATGTCAAATAACTTTATTTCCATTGTTAGATAAAACAAGATGACATGAACACTCTCTTTGCTCATGTCACCACGACACACCTTATTTATGACATTCACAACTACCGACTTAGTTGTTATCTTGTATTGAGCAAAGGACATAATTATGTACTTTTAACTTTCATCAAATAGGCGCACAAACGTTGAGAAGTAAAAAAATGACAAAAATTTACCTTCTCGTTGTTGTTGTTATTGCTCGAAATTTTTCCATTGGAAGTTGTGATTGGTGACTCGACATTATTATCACCGAGTGGAGTCTTTCTGCAAAGACAACCAAAAAAACACAATGAAATAAATGACAAATGAGCGAAACAGAAAAATTATTCAGATGTTGTGAAGTTATATAAAATTTTCATAAATTCTAAAACTAATTACAAATAAATAACGGTCTCCACTTACTTGGCTAGTTTAGGTTGCTGAGAAGGATTTTCATAATTTTGTAAAATGTGAACGTAAAGCACCATCACTTCTATCATTTTGTAGACACGAGTCTGCAGATCTAGACTTCCAACTCTCTGAAATAAATAAAGAGTTGTTAGTTCATTAAAAATTTAAATCCTGTACTCCTCATTGGTACTGTCAAAGTTTGGAATTAGTCCATAAGGACTTCTAAACCAAAATTCTATAATCATTAATATTCAATGATTTGAGTAGGAACTATTGCCATTCCAAAAAATGCACTATTACTATTATTGGCCGTCTGAATTCGTAACAGATATTGATTTGCATTATATAAAGCTTTTGAACCAAGATATAAAATTACCTTAGCCTTTTTAGATAACTCAGTGGAGCGAATTTGAAGCTCTTGGGAACTATGCTCCATGTTACGTAGGACTTCATGGAGTTCAGTCGAGTTTGGAGCCTCACGTATTTTCTATAAATTATAAAATGTACATAAGTTTTTAATCGAAATCACAAAATATGCTTTAGTATAAATTTATATCACTCGTGTTTCAAGTGCATTCATTAATTCAGTCAACTAAATAAATTATAGAGATAATTGATATAAAACGTACATCAACGGATGATTTCAAAGAAGCAATAATTTCTTGAATTCTAGTTTGAGCATTTTCAAATTCTCTGGTGCTTTGCTTGGCCCTTTTCGGCAATTCAATGTGATCCGTTTTGAAGACATTTGATAGTTTATCAAAGCGAGTCTGAAATAATAAAATAAATTGAATTATATTCACAACATAATACACACAAAAACCAACAGCTTAGAATAAACTGAATAACAAATTTAATTTGGCAAATCAAGTTATTACGTATCCCATTTAATATTTGAGTCTGTAACAATATTAATTTGACGAATGCACTAACGAAAATATTATAATTTTATAATTGAAAAATTCATAACATGACTAATTGCAAAAAATTTAATGAGTGGGTTTGAGTACATTGAATTCTTTGGACAGTTAATTAAAATTCATTGATTAACTAATTGCACACCATCAAAAAAACTCAAAATTTGAAAGCTCAATTGATATCAAAATGACGGTCGACAAGGTAAATATTAGCTGGGAAAAAAAGGAGAACACTCACACTTATTGCTTCGAACTCTTCAGTAGACAACCTAAACAAAAGCAAAATTTTTTTGGTTATGCATCAAACATGTTAGTCTTTTTAAATAAATTAAAAATTATTCTTGAATCAATACTGTGAGTAAAATTGTAAGAATTGAATTATAAAATCCGTACGACAAATCTGCCCCTTTCAATTTTTTCCCTTTGAGGCTGTCAAGGCTTCTGAACAAATTTTCAACGACGTCAGGGAATCCTGTTTCAAAGGCATATTCCTCTGCTTCATCATCAAGGTCAGTCATATTGTCTGACAGCATTGGTTGTCCTCCATCCAGCATATCACCATCTCCTCCCTCTTCTTGAGCAAAGCCTTTATTGTATTGAAGAAGCTCCTGAGCGTCCAAGTCTCGTTTTAATGTACGCCACTCATTTCTTCGTAGAATGTCAGCATCTTTATCCATGGACCGCATGACAGCATCATAGGCATATCTATAAGAAAATGCCAAATAATAAATTTCTATGCCACTTTTGAAATGTACAGTAGCCATGTGATAAAGAACAGGAAATTAATTACTACCGTTTTGCATACAAGGCTACACAAGACATTTTGCGGATATTACATTGTCATCGTATTTCATATTATATACCGCAGCAGTGACAACACAATTACTACATTGGCTCACTGATGTACGATGATAATCTCTAAAGCTTAGGATAATCTTTGGATGACTTTTTTGGTGAAGCCAAAATAATCAATTATTAAACTACCAGCTGAACAATTCTGAGATGTAAAAATGTATACAATAAATAATATACCTACCCTCATAGGCAGCCATTAAAATTTATATTAATTTACAAATGTGCACACAGACACAGGAAGATTTAGAGGTCACTGAAGTAACACAGTGAACTACTTTGACTCGTGAAGACACAAGGAGTCGTTTCAAAATTCTCGAATCTCGAGGTAAGTCACAGAAATTTTTATTTTGAGCAGAATCTTTTTTTACTTGGTAAATGTATTTAGCAAAAAAGGTTTAAAAATTCCAAATCTTGTCTGCTCACAATTAAAGCGATAAATTAGATCAACGCAGTTTCTAAAAATTTACCTTATAAATAACATTGTGATTAAATCACTAGCTTACTTTGTCATACGAGGTTTGTCAGCTTCATGGATAACACCTTTGGCAAATGATTCAGACAAGTTGTCAATAGGTAATGCTAATTTTTCGATTGGACTTGAACGCTGAAACGACAAAATTCATTGAATTAACTTGGTGTAAGAATGCAAGTACTGACACAAGAAATCTGTGATTTTGCAATATATTTTAAAGACTTATAAATGTTTTATTGCATAGATCTATTACCTTTCTTAATGAATTGGACCCAGAATCAACAGGTAGATAATTAGTGACATCATACCGAAAGCGGTCTTCTTCGTTGACCGGTGTCTTATCACCGTCATGGTTAGTAATAGTCTCCTAGAAGACAAAATGAAAAGAAAGTTATAGAGAAAGCAATTCATAGAAAATATAAAGTAAACATTAGATAATAATTATCTAATGTTTACATAATTATGTTCATCATTGCATTGATGTCATAAAATTTCCCCCATAGATTCAAAGAGACCATAAGGTAAGTCTCAAAGTGAAATGACTCTAGTCAAGAGGCAAAAAAATATAAATAAAAATAGTAATTGAAATCACCTGGGAAGAAGAACCTTGAGATGGGGTCAAAAATGTTGGTGATGATGAGGACAAAGGTGACCCAAAGGTCGTATGATCATCACTAACAACAGATGCTCCATCAGGATTTTCCTCTCCTGACTGGAAATTAGACCCACTGGAAACTTTGAGAGGCCTTTCTAAACTATTGAAGGTACTTGGAATTTTACTGCTACGCAAAGAACTTCGAGCACTAAAAAATAAATCTGCTTCTGATTTAACTCCTTCATCGTCACTCTTGATGGCTTCATCCGTCGTGTTGGACATTCTACATAACGTAGGTCGATTGCGTCTTTCAGAACTCATTCTTCGAGAATGAGTAGCTGGACTAGTTTCAGTCTCTTGCTCAGATTCTTCCTCCAAAACAGTTGGAAGATTTATTGTCAAATGGTAGCTAAAAATACAATTGAGTACAAAATATTGTCAATTAAATTAATTGAATTCACATATAAAATAAATATTAGAATATTAAAGAGAAATTATATTCCACAGGTAATATTTACAAGTAACAATATTTACGTAATATTTTGTTATATAATTTATATTTTTATATAAATAAAATAAAGATGAAACATACACGTATACATTCCAGTAAAACTTGTGTAATCTGTACTTGTCTGAGGATGCTCAGTGATGAATCGTATTGTAAGAGAGTTAAACTCTGAAGGCTAAACTATTTTTATGTTCTGACAGGATTTACTGAGTATAAATTATTTTAATTAACACTAGAATTGAATTTAAAATCACCGGGGACGTATTTTTGTAAAAATTGACTACTAACATGACCAACTAAAAAAAGTCATGCAAGTTTTGCACCTCAACTACAAATCACGACACACGTCTGACTACAATAAAACTCACTGGACTTTTTTATGATTACAGAGACTAAATTAATACACATTGAAATAGTCACTTCATTTCATAAGACTGCTTTGAAAGACGAGAGGGAAGGACAGACCATTCAACAACAACAGCCTTCCCAGAAAAATCTAAATGTACTTACTATTGTGGACTTGTTTCTCTCCCTTGCTTTAACTTCATTCATCTCGTCCCTAAAGCTTTTGCTTTATAAATACAAGCAACTACCTATCTCTATCTACACGTTGCCTTGACTCTGCAGGCGGCTTCCTCTCCTCTCCAACTTCATAGGCAGAACAATTATGCATAGTTATAAGTATATCAATAATCACTACCACCAACTTATCAACTTTGCATATTCTACATGTACACTGTACACTGTAGAGCTTCTTAATTATACATGTGTAATAGCCATGGCAAGTGTACCATTATTATAACCAACACTGTCGCTAAGAAATATAATGGATATAACAAACATAACTACAATATATATAGGGGCAGATTAAAATCTCTTTGGAGAACCATTCAAACTAAACATAGAATCCTGTTGCTACCTCTCTCTCCATAAGAAAAACATAAACGTGACGGCTTTTTTCAAAGTAAAATAGACACTCATGTTCGAATAAAAAAAGTCTGCCATACATGTATATTTTATCCCATTACCAGTCACGGTGGTATGTTACTTATGTAGAGTAGTATAAATTTATCTAGTGCTAATAAATCTTTCAGTATAAATAATAATGATTCCTGAATTGTATATTTTGAAAAAAAACTCCTCATATTGTATGCTCTTAAAATGACATTGAAATGGGGAAAAAAAGCAAATCTAGAGAAAAAAATACCTGTCATCATCATCCAAGCTGAGCTTGTCAAGCATATTTTCATCGTCAAGTGACAGTTTGCCAAAAAGAACTTCAACATCGTCTGTTTCCGACCTTCCCGTTGAAAGACCGGATGATTCGATGTAGGTAGTTTGTGAAGGTGGTATCACAGGCATGTCAGTCTGGGTTGAGCAAGTCACGTATTGGGGCTTGAGCACGTTCGCTTCCGAATCGCTGTCATCTGCTAAAAGTGGACACGATTTTGTCACACTGAAGCTTTGGCCAGAGCTCTGCAAAGTAGAGGGAAAAAAAGTACAGTCCAAAATGTTCACATTTTTTTACATTTTTTTCTGATCGACTCAACTACACTCTGTACATTTCAATTAAGTGACAGTCCGTAAAAAAAGATCTCAAGCATAAAAATAGTTCATCGGCACATGCCACTTCTCTTCATTCATTGCAAAGGCATTGATCTGGTTCATCTCTCCCACAAAAAACCATTTATTATCGAGGAAAATGCTTTGTCTCTACTAGTACTCCAGTACTCTAAAGACTAACCATACTTTGGACTGAAACAATGAAAAGCTCTTTCCTGAATGAACTGTCAGAAAAATAACCTCACTCAATGACAAAACCGTCAGACAATGGCTTGATATATTACAGGGATACTATTTTAAAGTAAACTTTCATGAGGGGGAGAGAAAAGAGACATATAGAATTCATGCATTCTCTTCATTTTAAAAACTTACGAAAGCATGGAAAAGTTCTTGACTCTTTTTGAGTTGTAATCTAAATTCAGCTAATTCCTCGTGAATACGACGCACAACATCTTCATCTTTTGGTGTATTTTCTGGACTTTGTGAGACAGTCACCGCAGATGAATCCACTGCAGATTGCGGGACTGCTTCGGGGCCATTGCGTGATGCATCTGAAGTTTTAACTGAAAAACCATCTCCATTTACTGGAACAGTAGTTGTAGTTGTAGCATCTTCTCTTTTTTTGCCCCTTTCTAAACTGTAATTCACAAAAAAAAATACAAGTTCATTCATATAAACATACATAAACTTCAAGTAGAGTGAGTGCTGACAACGAGTGCTTGAGATGCTTTATAAACAAGAAAACTTTTATTTACGCATCTGCCTCTTTCATACCCACCACACACACACAAAAACCAGGTTTGCTTGACAGCACTAGCAAACATGCAATGCTTTTCTCTTTTCACAGACATCTAATCTTTCACTCTCTCTTCCGCTCCTGCCTTTGTGTACCATGTACTTTCACAAATCCTTGTAATAATACGACCGAGTTTCCCAAAATAAACTCTATATCCATGTTTGCCCTTCAATCAAACCCAAAAATGATTTGTGTGCTGGCTGCGATAAAAGTCAACTTGTACATACATATATAGGCAATATAATGTGTCATGTATTTGTTGAAAATAATAGCATGAAGCGTCTAACATGTACATTAGACTACTCCAGATTTTATATAAAATACATCTTTGTGACATGTAGCAGAAAACAACAATTATTACCTCCAGCCAAACAGTAGGGAACTTACAATGATGACGGAGAAAATTGGCACAAACAACAAAGAAAGTCAGCTTTGGCTGTAACAAGGAGAATTACTTATGTACATAAGTAGTACCAGCCATTATGTGTACCATCACAACAAACTTTCTTGGCAATAAATGAATGAACTCATGTTCAGACTCACGTTGAGAGAAACAAAACATATTGACTGGTCGTTTTACCTTCTCACTTGGCCTACGGCTCACTAAGAAATGCATGGAGAATGGAGAAAGTAACTACAAAAAGAAACGACTTTTTGACTCCTTCCCATCGCGTATTTACAACTTGAACTGACAATGAGTGGCCCTAGAAAATTTTAGAGCTTCAAACTCAATTTGAGTACAAAAGATTCTGTATACATAAAGAAGAAAAGTACTTTTTTGTGTAAGAACCCTCCAAAGAAAATAAAAATTATACGACAAGGAATGTAATTTACGAGAGTGCTTTATTGGAAGCCAATAACTATTTTCACCTTGGTAATGTTATTGGTTAAAATGAATTATGAAAGAAAATTGCCACTGTTAATTTCATCTCTATCAGTTCATATTATGTTTTACAGACGTTTTGACAGACTCTTTCCAGAGCCGTTTACAGAACAATTTGCTCGGAGCGAATAAACATAGCCTTGCCAAACAAATGACTGTAGATTCTCATATTTACATTTATAGAGAGAGAGAGAGAGAGAGAGAGGGACGGAAGAACTCAGATAAGTACAATAGTCCATAAAACATGCCTTGTAAAAAAATACAATTTAATATGACACATCAAATATATTCCTCTCAATCATGTTTTACTAAATAAGGCTAAAATTTATTCAACACACTAACTAAGAGAAGCTCAATTCGCACAAAACTAAACACAAGTTGATTAAATATACACCCCTTCAATTAAATGACTCTTCCCGTGACATTGCAACATTAATTTAAAATAAAAGGTTAATAATTATGACCTGATGAAAAGCTCATCTCAAATTGATTATAGTTTGAATGACTTTGATTACTTGTATGCGAAATTAAATCAGTGGAATAGAAGGGCCCGTTGGTTATAAATACAAAAAAAACAATTTGGCTATGTCTATTACAACAAAATACACCCCAAAGAAAGATAAATTTAGCTTTTCTTCTCTATTCTTGAGGAAGACAACACAT
>JAQIVZ010000335.1:0-77121 GCA_034700945.1 Arrhopalites spinosus
TAATTTTCCGCACAAAACGTGAAATATGCGGAATTTTTGGGTCCGGCATCTGGTCACCCTAATTAAGTTATATTATTTGCGTGCAAAACTTTGGCTACATGATCCATTGATGAAAGACATGGTTTTGCATTTATCTCATAATCTTATTTCAAAAAAAAAATGTCTGGAGGTCTAAATTTTATGAGATAGACATTAAGACAGTTTGTATAAAAATTTTTTAATCCAAGCCTGAAATTTCTTCACAAGTATCTCTCCATATCAAACATGGACTACTTTTATTGTATACGACTCAAAATATTAAAAAATTTATGTTTTCACACTACACTCGATTTTTTTGACATGGTAAAACTTGTTCATGTTTTTCTATCAGTAGTTTATACAGTATCGAATATGCTTTGAATATTTTTTGTGTTTTGGTAAGTATTAAATATTTTTTTTTTAAAAAAAAATGTGGAATATTGAAAGTAAAAAAGAAAGATGGCAAAAATCTCATTTTCCAGAACTTGACTTGTCCACATTATCATAAATTATATTATTTAATGTACAGCTGTTCACTTGACCTGGATATGATTAATGTGTGGAATGACTTTTTAAAAAAAACAAGAGAATATTGTTCTCTCTTTTTTGCATGTGGAGAATCTTCATTGCATCAAGGAGGGAGGTAAATTTTGTACAGAGATTGTAATAAAGTGAACGATAGCCCATTAAAACAACTAATGATACATGGAAGGAGAGGAAAGGGAGCGCAAGTTTATAATTATTTTAGTTGTGGACGGGTATTTCTACTGTCATGTCATCAAGTATATAAACCGTATAAAAACCTTGGCTTCAATCCGTCTCTCTCTCTCTCAAATTTGAAACAGTACGACATTTATTTTCACTTTAAAAAAGACTAACATTTCTTTCTGTAGCGTATGGTGAGGTCTAAATTGAATAATGAGAATCCACATCATTTTTATTGCATTATATGTTACTATGTCTCATTTATAACTAACTTTACTCTAATTTTTTTGAGCCCCGTCCGTCGGTGGCTTCTTACTAAATACAGTTACAGTGAGACACGATGCCGGTGATACCATGTTTTGAGTACCGCACGAGGCAACTGCAAGTAGTTAACATTATGCATATGTATATGTACATATCTGTATGTAATGTAGTGACGTTGAAATTCTCTTTGGTTTTTTCATAAAAAGATTTATAGAGATGCAACTCCAAACTCCAAGTTTCATCATGGTGAGTAATATACAGAGTCATTGAAGAAAAGAAAAACAGTTTACTTGAACGTCATTCACTCTCTCTCTCTCTCTGTCTTTACGTTTATCTCAAAGACCTCATAAATATTTTATTACTTGAACTAGTTACTATACCATATGTAATTTTTAATAATAAATTTTAAATTTGCCAAAAAAATTCCCCTCAAAATATATTTTTCGTACAAAACAATGATTCACTTTTTCTCCTGTATTTTCCTACACACTGTAAAGGGTTAAGGGAGATTACTAATACATTTTTTTTCTTGTTTAAAATTGTACAACTGTAAACTAATTCTCACATGAATAGATTTTATGCTTGTCAACTTGTCCCAATAGTTTAACGTCTTCTGGTTTCAATCTTTTGAACATTGTAAATCAAATTTGACTTGTAACGTCAATCTTTATATCACTCATAATATGTAATATATTTAAATATTAATATTTTTTTAGATTATCTTCAACTTCTCTGTTTTTCTCAAGAGTCTAAGCACATGCTAAATTTTTGAGACAATCTTATCCCTTATGGACTGAAAATAGAAAAAGAGGACCACAAAATCCACAATGTGTGTCAAAAAATAAGTCATAACTTTTTTAAAACATTAAATAGACTTTAAACCCAGATAATTTGTACAAGTACAAAGTGTGACTTTTACCAGTTCCTCATTCAATACAAATCGGTCAGTAAAACATATTTTTTTGGAGAAGAAACGGAGAAAATAGTTAATATAAAGTAAGAGGAATAAAAGAAGAGAACTTTTAACTTTGAAAGGACAGTTAAAGGGGAAGCCACTTTTTAAAATTAGAATTAAACTACATATATACCTAAATTTACATAATGTTTAAAAAAAGGGTTTACTACCCATCCATGTATCTGATTCTGTTTTATTTTACGTTGTCAATGTTGTAATGAACAAAGTAATAAATCGAAAGGCATTTAAAAATCATGGCAAAGAAAATTAACCATTCTCTCCCTTAATGTAAAATTATGTGGTGTACATGTACAATTTCTTATCTCTGACAATATTTTACGTGAAGGAGCGAGACGGATCTGTCTTTTTCATAAAGTATAAAGTACACTGTGAAAAATAGCCGGACACTTATAAATATTATCGACTCCAATCTTTTTTTCACCAGGGCATGCCCTGTCGCTATAAATAAATTGAATTTAACCAGATTGTATTATTTCAAGTTCTTCCACCGTCATCCTCATCCCTTGTGTGCATCACTAGAGACTGGAGTTGTTGTATCTGACATTGTCTTTGTCATTACCTTTATTTATTTGCATAGCACGGAGTCTATATAAAAAAAGTTAAAAAAACTATCCCCTGGTTTCTACCAACATGATGATGATAATCCAACTTCTAATTTTGACTTTAAGCACCCGTTCAACCTGCACGTAACCTGTTACAAAAGGGGCAGAACTGAGGTGTCTGCTGTCTATTTTAACTTCCTTCTTTTCAATCTATGACCTGATCAAAGTACATGCAAACTATAACGTAAATTAAACTATCCAAAACTTTTCTAAAAATAAAATGAATAAATTTTACCCTCATCTTAAAACAAACAGTAGACAATTGTATGTACATGCATGTCAATTTTTCAGTATAAAAATAACTTTGTAGGGTTCTCTAAATAATTAGAAAATTTTATATTGTCTAAAATGATTATTATTCTTTTTACTAACGAAAGTACGTAAAATGATGACGATACTCAATGTATAATTTTAAAACTAATAAATAATTCAACCCTACCATACTAAAATCATTGTCAAGCTCCAAAAAAACTTTTTTTTGTGCGGTAATTCCTCTTGTAATAGAATCCATGCAAATTTGCTTCCAGTATTAATGTACATTGTCAATTACACAAAAAAATAGAATAATAACACCAACACAAAAGTAGTAAATCTAAATAGTGATGAATAACATTGTTTTGTCTTCCCCAAAATAATTCCACGTTTCATCTTCCTTATGTAATATACCGCCCTGTTAGTTAAGAAGGGAAAAAAATAATCATAATTTGCTCTTTCGGAATTAATGTCTTTTGATCATCACCCTAAAGGAGTACCTTTGTCCTAAATTTGTGTAAAGACTTGTTCTTGTTTCTTAATGAACAACTGCTAGGCACTCCCCTCCTGACAAGCAACTTTAATTTTTAGCATAAAATCAAGGAGAGAGAGAGAGAAGAGTATAAAAAATAATGCTGGAATTTATCATCATCTCTTTTTATATTTCAAAGAAGTTTTACAAGCACACCTGCTCATCTCTTCTGTCACTTTAAATCCTACACGGAGTACCAAGTGTACAGAATTTTGGAAAAGAGAGGGGGAGATGGATATTATTCATCAACATGTGCTTCACTTTTACTGGCTCGAGTGCAAATAATAATATAATTTTACTGGTAGACAGTCAGGCGTCTAGAGATACACCAAGTTGAAAATTATTATGTATTATCAAGACGAAGATGAAGATGTGTATGAGGAACAAATCTTTTTATGACTCTACCACACACAGTGTACGCATTAAACACACACTCACACACGACCTAAAATTACAAATGTGCAAAAAAATAGTTTTTTAAAAATTACACAACTAGAAATGAGACTCTAATATGACACTCCCAAAAACTGAGTAGCCCACTGACATTGTAAATAAAAAATATTCTGCCTCTTCTTCATCTTCATTTTTGTGTTCAGTAGAGGTAGAGAAGGTAAAGAAGAAATAATTAGTGACAAAATAAATTCTACTCATAAAAACTCGTGTCTTCTGGTTAAGTAGCTTTTTTTCTACTTCTAGGTCTACCTCTACGTCAAAGGCAAGATCATATTCAGGTGGGATCATAAAGTAGAGAATTTAAACTGTAATAAGCTACGAGAGTACTAAATTATATTAAAAAAATTGTATTTCCTTCACAACGGAACTTACCTATATCTATAGAATGTACAAGAAAAAAAACTGGACCAATATGAAAGAGACTGTAAATTTCAGTTGAGAAGATTTTTCTCAAGAAGCTTAACATACAATTTTACATTCCACCCACTACCAATTTGAGACTTGAGAGAAGAGTCAGAATGTCTAGGAAACTACAAGGAGTAATACATGAACGTAAAAAATAGAGTTATTGATGAGACGTATGGAGTAGATGAAGGAAGAAGAAGAAGAAAAGGGTAACGTTTTTAATCATTTTCATTTTTTTCTTCTTCTATACAGATAGACACAAATATATGAATCTTCACATCATTAAAGAGATATGTAGGTGTAGGTTACACGCCTCATGGATGGAAACTACACAAGAAAAAAGTAGACGACTCTTGTTCAGACGACAATGTACACTACCCCTATCGTTAGAGAAATATTAATGTGATTCTTTTTAAGGATTCTTTATTCCTTATGTTCTACAATGTCCCTCTCACTGTATAATGTACAGATACAAAATGTAGAGATACGTACACGAGAGAGGAGAGAACTGTCTGTCACTCGTGTAATATACTGTACAACAGATACTTGTCTATATATTTATGTGGGTGGACCGGATTAGGTAGATAATTGTCTTTCTTTTTTTTATTTGCACTTGACTCCCTTCCACTGTGGGCAGTCACAATCACTTTGAACAATTCTTAGAGTTACATTCAATGATACACAAGAATATTTGCAGTACAATTCAATTTGCAAAAAATGTATTGGTTGCAAAAAGGTCGATGAATTTGTACAAGACAAGAGAGAGAGAGAGAGAGAGAGAGAGAGAGAGGATGAGTTTCAAGAATTTTCTCAATATCAAAAATGGTTAGTTCCTGCATTAATTTTGTACCTGGAAAATATTTCTTTATTTTTTTGCAATGTAATGACACATTTTCATTCATTTGGAAAACAAAAAAAAATTCCAAGGAATGACAAGGGGGAATTTTGGAATTAGTAATTGGGAATTTTGGGTGGTTTTATTTTGCATGTGTTATTTTCTACACAGAGATAAAGATAGGGCAGGTAAGTGAATATTTCTATTGTTCTTTTAAAATTTAAATACTAAGAAAATATAAATGAAAACTTTAAAGAGTTTGTAATTTAATCTCAACTTTATATATAAGGCTAGTAACTAGTGTACCTTACTATCTTTGTAAAATTACAATGTCAATGAAATTTTTAAAAAAGAAAAAAAAAACTTTTATTAACTGGCCTCAGTAATTATTCATTCGATGACATAAATGGGATTGCCATTTTATTTTTCCATAACTCATGTTTTTCTTCAAGGGAAAATTACAATAAAAGTGATTACTAGCCTCTCCCTCTCTCTAAACTATTGACTTGTAGAATAATCTTTGGAGTTTGGGTTGAATGCTTCTTGTGGCTTCTCATCATGACAAAAAAATTGAGACAAAAAAAGTTATATTGTGACTAGTCAATTTAAGATTATATAATAAGACTGGAAAAATATTGGTCGTAAAGTAGCTAACATTATTTTCTCATGTAAAAGAAAATCCACAGTTATTTTATTGAGCTTTTATTGATGATCCCTTGCAAAGCCCCCCTCTGTTCTAACTAGCTATGTATTTATATAGGCTAAGACAGAGTGTTTTAGAAAACTCTTTACATATTTTACATTGTATATTTGTTCAAAGAATACATATTTTTCAATATTTTCTGGCATCCAATTCAAAAAAAGACATGCATTCAATTTTCCATGCTTTATCCCAAAAGTCAATCTCAATTCTCAAACATTTCGCTTTGCATTTACAACAAGAAAAATAATATCAAAATTATTACATTTTGGGGAATCAAGTGGAAAAGTACTCATGTATTTGTAGAGAGAGAGAGAGGAAGGAGAGAATTTTGCTATAAATTCAACGTGTTATTTTTATTTAAATCTTACTAAAATGTCACTTGCGATTCCACTCATCCATTTATCAGTTGGCTGTATCTATATGTACTATTTTTACTTTCAAAAACTTTTCCGCTACAAATATGCACTACTTTATATTACATACAACCAATATCCTCCTTCTATTTGATACTATCGGCATAAGCTTCATATTGGAGTATATTTGTAATTTTTTGCAAAAAAAAAATAAATGGAATAATCATTTGGCACCTTGTCTCCACATGACCTTTGGAGAAATGTCTAAATGTCTTATTCCCTAGTGACCAATCTAGTTGTAGTTTGTAAAATAGACAAAGAGAGAGAGAGAAAAGTCATGACTTTGAATGTGAATCATTGATTCAACTCGTGTCATATGAGTGCTTTATACGTGGGATTTCACAAAAGATTGTCACGTTACAATCAAATTTTTTTTGCAAACATTTGCTCAAGTACATGGTCAAGACAAAATAAAAAGAAGAGCTAGAGAATATATTGCAAAAAAAGAATATAAATTGTCATCAAGTTTCTACTCCAAAAGGGAAAAAAAGAAGAACAAGTTTGACCTGAAGATGCTTAACTCACAATGAGAGAGAGAGACTTACTCAAAAAATTATTTCTCAAGTGAGCCACATGTGCGGCATAAATTAGACAGTTGAAGTATCTAGGTACCTTTATTTCTCTAGCTATATGTGTTTGTACATACTTAACTTTTTGGCCATTGACGCACAGCTGTAGACCAAAATTATGGAAATTATTCTCCCTCTCCACCTACAGCCTGTACAATTGTATGGAAGATTGACATGTAAAAAAGAATTACTTTTGTGAGAATTGGTCAAGTTGCTCATAAAAATACTGAGTAAGAATCTAAACTAAGATTATCTTTTTTTTCTGCTTGGACCATCTGTGCCATTTTTTTTGCAAACAAAAATTCTCGAACCTTCCTTCTTTTTCCATAGACAGAAAGACTACTTGAATTTTTTTAGTGTACAGTGTACAAGTATAAGTAGATTAGAATGAATTAAAAGAGACAAAAAATTCCTGAAAATTGTAAAAATAACATTTCATGTGTTGAGGTATGAAAAAGATAAATAAATGCATAAAAATGATGATTTTTGTAATTCGGTCACAAATAATTAAATTAAATTATGTTGGACACGCCTAATAGCCAAATGTTGTACCTAATATTCGTAACAACCAGGTTAAAAACTGGGAAAATAAAGACTTGTATGTACCATGTTACAATCAACAGACCTTTCATTGTCTTTTTTCTTTTTTCAATTAGCAAAGGCCTAATTTGCTCTAGATATTTTTTTCTTGTTTTAATTTTACAAAAGATTTTTCAGAGGGTTACTCTTACTATGCTGATAATATGCGCAGCGCGTCCAATGCGTAGTCTTTTATTTTATTTCATTCTTGGCCAAGTTACAAACTCCCTGCATAAATCTCATTTCATCAAATAACTTCGTGAACTTTTTCACTTGTAGACATTGTGACCCAAATGTCAACACAATAATGATTATAAAACTCACAGTTCAAGTCCTCTAAACAATTTATGTTAGACAAAAAAACATCAAAATGGGTACACTACCGTTGTCAACACGGCTACCTACTGCTCCATTTCGGATTGGAACAATTAAATAAATTTTACCAAAATCCTCATCTTCTTCTTACTTTTCTTACTTACTACTTTTGTCTGTAATAATAGCACACAATATAAAATATTTCTAGTACAAAATAAAACATTAATGCACCCCACAGTCACAATTTACATCTACCCACAAACTAACTTTCAACTTGTATTTTTTTTTGTTATTATTTATTTTTATTTTTATACACACACATTCAACAGCAATTAACCTTCGCCCTAACCTTTACAAAAAAAATCTATCAATTTAACATTAGGGATTTTCTCTATCACTTTTTAAATGGCTGGACAGAAGGTTGGTGATAATTGTCAATGATCATCCATTTATTATTACAGGTGTACATATATACAGAGGCACGAGTGGCTTAATTGAAAATCCATAATATTGATATTTTCCTTTAAGTGCCATTCATAAAAATTTATTTAAACATTGGGATTAAATTTAAAACTTTACTAAGGGATTTAACAGAGGACAGAGAATTTAGCATTGGACATATTTTGTTGCCAATTTCAAAGTTGGCAACAAATTATTTTTCATTATGGGAAGGAGGAACCGGAAGGAAAGTCAACCGGAAAACGATGCAACATTTTGGGCAAAAATGATGTGAAAGAAAGATTAGATGGATTTTTTTAAGCTACAAGTTTGGCACTGGAAATTTTTTTTGTATTTTTTAAGATGCATCAAATAAACTGTTAAAATTTTGAGTGACATGTGTTCAACTCTCTCAAGTTAGGCTTAAGCTAATAGCTCAAGCCTAGCTTATTTAGTCTTTTGCGGAACTAAGGAAAGGACCAAACTGTCTGTAATAAAATTTACTCAACATGTCTATTGAGTTCTAATGAGACCTAAAAACGTGCCGTTGACATTTTCCTAAGAGTCATTAAAAAAAATAGAAATGAGACAAGAGGAAAGGACTTGAGAGACGACGACGGGATAGTTTTTTGGGGTGATCAGCGGTAGTTAAACTTTGTCATTTATTTCTCTATTTACTCAATCGCAAGTTGAAACTCATTATTTATTCATCATCATAATGGATATAATCTTCAAAAAGGGAATTTATAATCCAAAATATATATCATCATTATACAAAATAAATATCTTTACAAATAATTTGTATAAACCAGCTGCTTCCGCTAACCATTGAGACTCTTATCATTAGCAAAAAAAAGACAAGCTATAATGAGAGTACCTACAGAGATTACATTTTGTGTCTAAGATTCTTTGCCAAAAGTCAATGCCTCAAAACATTTTTTTACACATGACAATCATTCAACACATGAACAATACAATCTTTTGAATATTATTTGTACACACACACACACACATGTAGAGAAAAACATATTGGTAAAGATTTGAGTTTTCTTAAAAGTTCAAATACTTGGACGAGTCCATGAGACAAACAAAAGATTCACCTGATCTTAAACTGTTTAAAATATTCCACATGAAGGATGTCGGAAGTACACAAAATGCATTCAGACATTCAGTCAAAAAAAAGTAAACAGATTAAGTTCAAGTGGGACCCCCTCAACACATTACGTTTATTTATATTGTACTACGTACTCACTGAAAAGAAGCTTTCACAATACAGACAAAAGTTGATTGTCATTCTATTGAGATTGGTATGTGTCAAGAGATTTGGACATTGGCATTTTGACTTGTTCGACTATTCTAATTGTAACAGGATTTTGTGTTCTTCTTTGTGTGTGAAAAAAAGAGAGTAAATTTTGGGATGCCAAGAAAAACTTGTGTAATCACTAATCAACGAAAAAAAAAATCAAACATTTAGGCAGTATGACGGCTGACAGAAAATGAAAAGAATGACACATGTCTATATAGGAAAAATAATGTGTTCATCATAACACAAGAAATCTTTTGTACATTTCAGATTCTCCATGTACATTGTACAAAACATGATATGTGTACACTGTACATCCTTCTTCAATATAAAAATCCTAACCAGTAGGTCTCTCTCTCTCTCGAATAGTAGAGCGCGGCTCAAAAAATTTTTGGGAGAGTACAAAAGACTATAACAATTACTTTGTGTATAAAGTCTAAGGTGTTTAAAAAAACTGTGCTTTACCGTTCTTTAAATTTTTATGTCAAATATTCCACTGACATACATAAGGACCTGACCGGGGTTCAAAAATTTGAGGAAAGAATGTAAAAATGTAGGTAGTCAAGCTCATGGAAAGAAAAACATGATCTTGAGATGAAAGTTAAGTAAATTTTACATAAAACTTTTTATTACACAATAGCACAATGTTATGTACCATAATAAATAAGAATAGTAAAGAGAGAGAATTTTTTTCTTTGGGAATAAATCAGTCGAGATAATTAGTTGAGTGTGTGTTTCACATTTCGGTGACAAGAGAATTCAATGGAGTTTTTTTGGTGTTGTTCAAGCTTCAATTATTTATAAACTCCTGGCCGTAGCCATAGCGTGACGGATCGTGAGGAAAAGAATAGACAAAGTGAATGCAATTCTAGTCAATTATAAAATAAATCAGTAGTGTTACGAGCCAATTGTCTTTCTTTACATTATCACGATAATTCTAATAATAAAGTCGGCAAACTTAATGTAAAGTAAATGTTATATAACATGTACTTAGTAAAAAAGTTTCTCTGTCAACTTTAAAATGGTTTGCCTTTAATTTTAAAAATAAGGAAAGAGGATGACACAAAAGACAGAGAAGAATACGTTGTGTAATACGATGCATGATGTACACTGTGCACAAACCTCTGTTTTGTATTCATTTCTTATGTACTACCTACTGTATAATTAAATGTTCCGTACAACGTAGTGAAATCAAAATTGTACATGGAAAATCTTGTACAAAACTTGTACATCTTTTTTTCTTCGTTCTAGTTTGATCTGTTGTAATAAAATACTACACCTCTCTCTCTCTTCTTTTTCGTCCTTTAGAAAAAAGTCAGTGATACTACTTGTATTTCTATTTTAAACAAATATAATATATAAGTATATATGCACCTTAATATTTCTTGTGGTAGTCAACGACTAAAAAACAAAATAAAGCTAACGAAGATTTTGGAGAGGCAGGTTAAGCGCATCGAGGTACAATTATCTGTTTGACGACACGACTGTTTGTAAATATGTATCCCTATGTTGTGTACACACAACTTGACTTTTTGGCTTGTTACAAGATTTTGCAAATTGTAAAAAAAGAGTTGTACTTAAATTTCAACGAGAGAGAGAGAGAGAGAGAGCTTGTTAGCTCATTCTCGTAATATGAAAAGTTTTTGACTTGAAAAACCTCAAGAAAAGATATGCCATGTGTTTGACTCTTAAATTATTTTTTGAAAATGCAGAAAGAGGAAAGGGGCCAAAAAAATAATATTTAACTTTAACTAAAGGTATATTTCCATGACTGGTTGACTAGACCGGAACAACTTTAAATGATTTTCGTAGCCTTCCTTGGTATTTCATTGCAACAAGTTTCTGTTTACAAATATTAAACAAACACATGCAAGTCCATTGGTTGCCCTGCATGTAAGTACAGATACAGAAGTACAGGTAAAGTACACAAACAGTATGCTGTCTAGTTAACCGCTCTAAAAAAGAAAAAAATATAAGAATAAACCGGTAGTAAAATAGGAAAAAAATGTATATAAATATGGTATGTTTCCTGTTGTAAACATTGTCCTTAAATTGTTACAACACTAAAATGCATACAAATGTACAGTATATACATAATAATATATACAATTGCCAACACTTTTGTATGAAATTAAAAAAAAAGGTGTCACAAGTACGAGTAAGGGGTCAGAATTGTTTGTGGTCTTAAAATGGTCAGTCAAGTAAAAATCAAGAGAAGGTCAACAGCAAATGTGTAGCTCCATAATGAATTTTTTTTCTCTTTGTGACCATGCTGTATTCCCTTTAGTAGGTACTCAACGCCCAATTAATAAACTGAATTGTGTGTTTGCTCGTGGCATAAAAACTCTTCAAAAAATCACTTCCAAATGGTCTCAACCAATAAAACTAGAGATATTTGTATCTGTACACGTGGAAAAAGGAGGAATTTATATAAATTAGGAAGTAATAGTTTTCTCAACACTAACAAACAACATGCTGTCAAGCTACCAAAAAAAATGTTTATTTTTACAGGTAATGAATCCTATTGTTCTTTTTTTCGTTGTTTTTTTTGGTTGTATATAAATATATACATTGTACAAATTTTTATTACTATATTTGCCTAACTTGACATTGTCAGAGAGCAAACAGCAAGAAAAGTAGAATTGTGATACATAAGGCAATACTGTTAATTTTTTTTTATTCTAACAGAATTATCTTAGGGGTTATTCCTAAGAACAGGACGGTGTTATTTGTTTTTTATCTCTTGAAAGTGTACGATGCAATCCACAATATATTTTAAACCGTTCATCTCTGAAGTCTTACACCCCCACAAAAGAACTGTTCCGCAGTATCAAGAGCATTACTCAGCATGAAAATGACATGGCGTGTGAAGTGGAGAGAAAAAAATGATAAATTTACATTACCTATTGTACGAATTACATCCAGATCTTCTAAAATCAATGATTTGTAATATTCTCCTTTAGGATGACCCATTGGTGTGATGATTTTGTTGTTCTTTTTTTGTTCTTCCGGCATTGTTTCTACCTTTTTTATTTATTTTACTTTTGAATTTCTCAGGTGTCAATGTCAATGTTGCACACCGTTATCTGTGTGATTTGAATATTTAAAAAAATTCATTAGGGAATTTTGTTTTATTTTACTGTAAAATTCACTGATTATTTATCAGTACAAAAAATATAAAAAAACAATACAAAAAGATATAAGCACTGAAAAATCATTGAAAACACTGAAAAAAACTAATTAATATTTTCTCCAGTTAATTAATTAAAATAGTACTTACCTGTGCAACAAAACTGAAAAGTGTAGATTGATGACCAAACACTGGTACACTTACTAAAGAGACACTGAAAAACAAAATAGAATCTCCTGGAAAACTGTCACTCTTCCTTTTGTGCGTTGTTTTAATATACGTCGTACAATGTACAAATGTTCTTGTCCATGTAGTAGAACACTTTTAAAAAAAACTTGGTGCAAAAAATGGGGATGATAAAAAAAGAAGAAATTTTCTGGTGTATACTATAAGTAGCACTTGTTAAAAATCTTCCTGTGCTCTGATCTTCATTCGAAGACGTTCAGTAAGGAAATGAGTCTCTATACTTTCATCTCATGTATTTTCTATACAAAGTCGACGCTTACCCTCAACTAAGAATCCCCCCACACACAGATTCAACATCTCTCTCTCTCTCAGTACAAGTTTAGTGTGTGTACTCGAATAGACGAGAATATAATAATAATACATCATGTAGTTTGCCAAAATAAAGTCTACCTTGTTATTATATGATGATATGATAGTACCTAGTTTTGATCATCAGGTTTCACAATCATGATAAACTTTTTCATAGAAAATTTTACGATGATTGTTTAAAATTGCAAAAAAAAGTACATTTTTATTATTACACACACAAAATGTGTAATATGTACCTAGTCTAATTTCTAAATTTTTCTTGTCTCAAAAAATAAAGGATATAATATTAGATAACATTTTTGTAAACTTTCGTTGTAACAATGAAATTGTACAAATGTGTATTTTCTGTATTTCACTAAAAACATTTTTTTTTCTACATTATGTAGTTATCTGTATAACATGTCATGATACTAAATATGATGAAGAATATTTGTTTGTTATTATTAAACTTGTACTTTTCCAACAAGTTAAAATTTCTACTTGTTGAGTAAGATAAAAGGGTTGATAAAAATGGTTGACATTGCATGTAACATTGTGCATCGTCATAAGTAAATAATTTTGGAAGCTGCATTATGTATACATGTCCAAATGTTTATTGTTGACTTTTGACCCCATGTATGACCAAAATTGACAACATTATTTAAATAAAATGTATGATGTTACCATTATATAATAGGATTAATATCTATTGTTATTGTCTTGTGTCATTTACAATAACATTTGGAACAAAAAAAGAGAGTACAATATACCGACACCAATACGAAAAAAAGTTGTCCGATAATTTCACAACAAAAACAAAATACAGTGGTAAAATATAATACAGAGAGAGAGAGAGAGAGGAGGAGGAGGTCATAAAATAAAATGTAAATTTTCAAACAAATAAAGATTTCCATCCATAAAGAATAAAAGACAATGAAAGAGGACTCAACTAAAGACACATTATATTAGTATAACCTTTGACGTTATTTCAAAGTATGGTTAAATTTGGCACTCGTAAATATAACCGAAATTTATATATAGAGCTACTAGTACTGTATGTAGTAAAGACAAAATGTATGAAATGTACCTTAATTAACTACCTAAATGGTTGCCTGTAGGTTGTGTTAGTCAAAATTTACAGTATTGTTATGGCACATTTTAAATTCTCTTTTATATCTTGACAAATAATTTTTATATACAAATTTTATATTATTATTATTCTAGAATTGAAGTTGAAGCCAAAATAGTCAAAAGACCGAAACTGAAACTAAAAAATAGGAGTACGAGACGCCAAGAAAATTGTATATAAACCACATTAAGAAAATTTTTACCATGTAACATATAGAATGAAAAAGACATTTAATTGTAATAGATAGCGTGTGAATATATAGAATAAAATAGTACAAAAAGGAATAACAATGTGAAAGAAAATGCAATGCATTTCCTGGCCTCTTCTAACATATCTGTACAACTACATACAAGAGTATCTCACACATATGTTAGTGACATTATAATGAAGAGTATAAATGAAGCAACGCTTAATTTACATTTTTTGGTCACCCCCCTAATTTATAGTTTTATACATTATCCTGACAAAGAGCCAGCAGAGTCAAGTTTTACTATAATCTTCTATATTACTATTTACAATTGGGTCGTCAGTCCTCTGCAAAAATTTTTTTATCATGTGACTTGACTCTGACTCTCCGAATCCTTTATTCTCTTTTAGTTTTTTACTATTGCAACTTGTGACCATTATCTTTTATTACATTTGCAGTTTTTATTGTAGAGAGAGAGGGCGAGTGTAGACAACAGAATTTTTTATGAGGATCATGGTTCATCAACATTTTCACATTGAAAAAAGCCTGTCGGTATTTTAAAAAGCCTCAATTTTTCTCTATACATAGTTTTTTATGCACAAAAAAAACTCTCTTTTTTTGCATAAAATATTTACAAAAATTATAGCTTCAAGTTTTAAAACATTTTTAGAGTCAATAAGGAAATGCATTTAAAAAAGTTGATAAACTATAATTAACTGCAATTTTACAGTAAACTTTATATATATTCAATATGCATATAGTCAACTTATAAGTACTTGAAAAATGTAGGTTGGCAAACTTTATTAAAAGTTTTTAAAGAGCTGGACGGACGTCAGAGAGAGAGAGAGAGAAAAAAAAATTAACTTTATGATGAATCACTTGTCGAAAATATTTGTATTTCGTGTAGGCAAATACATTTTAATATACATTCAATTCCGTATTACCTCCAAACGTCCTTATCGAGCAAGATCATACAAATTTCTTAGGAACGGTACATAACCCCCTCCCCCCACCATCATCCTGTACACAAATACAGTAAAAGATTGTAACTGGCTGTCACTAACAAATTTACAACGTTTCAGCTGTACCTTCCATTTTCCCATGTAAAAAATTCAAATTTTAACAACTCAAAAAAATTGGGACAGCTGTCGGAGGTTTTTTGAAAATTGCAAGTGAGAACTTGAGAAGAGAGAGAGAGAAACTTATTTGATTTTTATGTACTGTGAATAATAAGAGAGAGAGAGTAGATGGAAATGGCCAAAAAGGATTAAATGTTTTTTTCTCAAAACTAATTCAAAATTTTCCATGTAAAATTGAATGACGTTTAATCTTCTCTGTATTGAACTACGAGTATCATTTGACTAGACTTAAATAAACTTAGACTCCGGAAATTTATATTAAAAATTTAATATTTTACAAAAATTCTCTGTAATTGACAATCACTAAATTTTAAATCAAGACTTAAATTAAAAATTGAGACTAAACTAAATATATTAGTAAACTAAATACAAATATCTGCATAGTTTCATCAACAAATTGGACAAGGGACAGAATATTTTGTAGTGTGTCTGTACTACAGATACAGATAGACTGGAAATGGATAATAGGCAATAGCACATGCTGCCCTTCACAGTCTATAAGGTAACCAGAATCAGTTCAAGGAGATTAATTATTTTTGAACCTCCCAAGCTTATTTGACATTCGACACTTTATTAATTTTAAACTTGAAAGAATTGATTAAGTTTTCTTTTCGCAGAGAGAGAGAGAGAAAGAGAGAGGGGGGATGATGACTGACAAAAAAAATCAATCGATGAAAGTTTCTCATCTCACCAATACAAAGATGCGAGACTGACTGGCACAAGATTAGTTTTTGTGCGTACTAGTGTGCGTGTGTGTCAAGGTAAACCACAGGTAAAATGTTTGACATTTCCTTCAAAGAAAGTCTGTACAAATACAAATTGAGGAGGAGGAGGGGAGGAAGACATGTTTTGACTTTTATTTTCAACAATACCTTCAAGAAGTTACATGGCCAGACTCTCTCTCTCTCAAAATAAAAAATGGTTCGCAAATAGTTTTTTTCAAAAATAAAGTTACATAAAGAATATGGAGTGCGTATGGAGTTACAACGTACAAAAAAAAATCTCTGATGGTTCCAAATGGCTACACTTTGACCCACATCGTGGGGTTTTCCTTGGCAGTACAACGAATAAACAATGTATGGATGCCAGGGTAGGAGAAATTGATACAATATTTTCTATACCAATAGGGGGGCCATACTTTGGAAGACTTGCAAATGTTCATTTTGATACATTTGTTATATATACCTTAGCCTTAGTACTTGTATCATGTATTAATTTAATTAAACATTAAAAAATATGGATTCTTCCCCTTGATACCAATATAAAAATAGTTTTTACTTTCTCCCTCATGAGTAATTAACTTTAAACATAAAATATTGTAAAGAGAGAGACACAATTTTTTTCACTTTTACTTCACTTGACTCATGACCCAGTGACTTTACGATTGATTTCATAGAAAAAAAATCAGAATTTTTTATTCTCATTTTTTTAACATTTACTCTTGAACGAGTTTATCAGAGCGAGACGGATTTTCTTGAACTCTGTGTACACATTTTTTTGTGTTTTTCTTTAGAAAAAAGTCTGAATATATTTATTCTATCTGTATAATATAAATATACCGTGTCTGTATTATTATATCCAAGTTAAAGTTTTGATCCAGTTAACCTGGATATCTTGTAAAGTTGGATGGAAGGAGAGAGGGGGGGGGGGAGGGGGTCATAATTATGTTAGGCGAGAGGGAAGGAATAAATCAAAGAATATTTTCTTGGAAAATCAAGTGATAAAATATTAAAACTAATTTTTTTGTGTGGATAACTTCAGGAAATGTTTTATGGATGTGGTGAATTAGATTTCATAATGAACAAGCTGCTCCTACTCTCTCAACTTGTTTTATATTCATTTGTATACATTCATCCACGTGGATTTGGCATTCACGGCCTGTCATCAAAATGTCCTAGTTATTCCCCCTCTTCTCCTGCTTCCGTATTTTATACTGTGTGACTTACTTTTTTTCCTCTTCTTCTTCATCCTCAGAGATTATCACCATTACATTACATTTCCATGTAAATTTCGCACTCTTACACACACAGCTGACACTCGCACGAGTTTGACACATCTTTCCCCGACTTTTTTTCTATTTTCTCTCCCTCTTGCCTTCACATTAATATTTACTTTACACTTGTCTCTCCCAACCACACACACGCTCGTCAATAGGATCCTGGTGCTCTCAAGTGTGAGCACCTGTAAAATCTCTTCTTTCTTCAAACGTCATTTTTTTCCTACTCCCCTTTTCATTTTAAATTAGTCATGATCATTTCCGTGGATTTTCTTGGACCAAAAGAAATTTTTTTTCTTTATGATGGAGAATACAAGAATGATGACAATTTATGGAAAAAATATTTCTCACTTAATTTTTACCTTAAAATAAATTTATTTTATTTATATTTGAGACCCTAATGACGTGAGACGAAATAAATTGTTTATTTTTCTTTCATTCTTCGATGCCCACACCTCCATTTAAAAATAAATTGAGAAAAATTATATTTTTTCAAAACTTTCAAAAGTGTTAGCCCTGACCAGTGAAAACTAGTAAAAGTTTCATACTTTTTTTTGCGTTTAACCTCTTTCACAGTCATGGTTTCTCAGGTAAAAAAATCACAAGTTTAGGGAAATTGAAAGTAGGTCTATAAATATTTAAATATTTTTCAAAGAAATTATTGTTAGTCCATTTAAATTTAAGTTTGGTTAAAAAATGACACGTCTTATGACTAATACACTGTTTATAAATACAGCACACACATGTTATAATTTTCTATAGAAAAAAGGATCTTTGTCAAAAAAATATGTTTAATTTCTTAAACTCGCATCTTTCTTGCTTTACAATTTTACACGGAATGGGCATTAGTCTTGTGAGTATTTGAGCACATGTTAATTTTTTTTTGCATTAAATTCTTAGTAGAGAATATTTTAGACGAGAGTTCTACTTTTGTCTTATTATTATTTCGGAAAATGATTAATGTAGGATAAAATGTGAGTCATATTATGACTTGTAATATCTGCATTATGCACGCAAAAAGTGATTGACCTCTCTGTGTGTTTATAGTGTCTGTGCAGTATAATTTTGCTTTTTTGGCATGTTCCATAAGTCTATCTGATTACACACACACACAGTGTACAGATACTAGGAGGAGATGGTACACACACTTCTTGGTGTGTACGTTGGGACAAGAACAGAAACTGAAATGGGATGTTTGGGTTTAAAATGAGAATTACAAATGTTTGCCAATTCTTTTTTCCAACCACATATAGCACTTAAGTTCCACTGACAATAAATTAATTTTTTTTTCATTCATTTTCCATTTTTAACCATTATGACTGGCTACTCTAAACTTTAATCCACAAATAAGCATATATGAGGGACAGAGTCAGTTGAATCATTTTTCATTTTTTCGAAATATTTACAAATTAAAATGAAAAATCTTTCCATGTAACTTATTTAACAAATATTGTACATCTTTTTTGAGAAAGTCAAAAAACTTGTTGCTGTCATGCAAATGATTACACGGAAGTAGAGTTGATTCATTTTAATTTTTGAACATTGGATTTGTATACACAAAATAATTAAATATGTCCAACTAGTCAAGGTGAGTCTATCTCGTAATTTTAATTCTAATGGACAGTTAAAGATATCAAGGAGTTTTTTTTATAAATATTTAAATTTTTTAACGGGTGTATAGTCTCACTTTCTCTAGAAATTGTTTGAAATCTCATAATTTAAATAAAATCCATACTGTACAATGTACATGAAAATGTTATTATGAAAATACGGAAAGAATTCTAAATTCAGGAAGGCTATCATAGCAATTAAAAACAGTTTAAGAGTCAAATACAAAAAAACTGTGAAAATCCACATCAACTGATTTACAACATGTTTAATATCAAGGATAATGATGACTCTAATCTACCCGGTAGTTTTTTTGGGGGGGTATTGTAGAGAGAGAGAGAGAAAAAAAGAAAAGAAGTGATAATCGTCCGTTTAGTTAAGGTGCCGGTAAGTTTTTATAGTTTTTTGAACATGAAAATAACCGACATTTATTCCCCTTGAAAAAAATCTAAAGAAAAGCAAGGTTTTCAAATAAGTTTGTTTATTCAAAACTCTCTCTTTCTTTTTTTTCTCTTCTTGATCTTGGGATTTTTGGGAGTTGAACTCTACAGGCGATCTAGAAAACTTTTGATTTACTACACTCACCCTCTGATTTATCTTTATATTACTGGAGAGAGAGAGAGAGGAGTCGAGTGCCAAAATCTCATGCGCTAGTAAGCTGAGAACCACTTTGAAACTAAATGTCATACACGTGTGTATCTGTACTCTCTCTCTCTCTCTAAAAATGAGAGGGGACATGATACAAAACTAAAAGTTGTAGACATGGCCTCCTGAGTCGCTCAAGAAAAAAAATAAGATGGGCTGATTCTGATTGTGTAGACGTATTTTTAGGGCTATGGCCATTAACTAGCTTTGGAATAATTATTTGCCAAAAAAGATGCAAGTCAAAACTTGTAAAATCACCGAAACGAAACAATAGCTGACATTATCATCAACTTCCTGGTATCAATTCCACTCGGGTATTCTCTCTCTCTCTCTTTGCATATGAAGGGAGAAGATGCACGTAAAACAACATTTAAATTGGACTCACTCGTTGCTTTGACTAATATCTGTAGTACAAGATAATAGATAATATATTGCCGACTAAAATTACTCAAATATATTTAGACGAGGGGATACTTCACTTTTACTATGCTTTCATATTTTACAAGGACAGGACACACAAATTTGGGGGCTATTAGAATCTTTCATTGGCCAACTTTTTAATTTTTTATACTCAACATGTACAAGTAGTTCATGTTTATATTCCATGTAAATGATTTTTATCTCGAGATCATCCCGTTTTTCGGCTAGAGATTATAAGAATCATCTGCCGGGATTATCCGAGACAAATTTGACTCTGAGTTTGTGTACAGTTCAACTGTCGTTCGAAAGAAGGGCAATTTACACTCAAAGTTACGATTTCTGATTTCTCTTTGGTTTTTTATTTCAATTTAATTGAGAGAGAGTTTGAAAATTGACAATTGTAGAAATTTATTAAAATGAAATGTTCGCAATTATTGATATAATTAGGGGAAGGGGTCCGCTAATTATTTTTCATGAAAATATGTTTATTTTTTATGATCAAAGTCGGCAATGTCAAATGTCTCAAGAAAAAAAAAGAAAACGTTGAGAATCTGTACCTATTTAATAATGACTTTGATTATACAATTCAATCAAATTATGACAAGCTGTCGCCTGTGACTTCATTTTAAGAAAAACAAGGTAAACTTGTCTCTTCATATTTTGGTTTTTTGAGGACATAAATAATTATTTTAAAGAAACCTGTTTAAAAATCATCTTTTTTTGTGTGTGTACTAGTTTAAAATGCCTCAAAATAATTTTTAAGATAAATATCTAAATAAAAAGAACCGGAACAATTTTATTCATGTTATGCTTAAAGGTGAATTTTAAAAGTTATAATTAAATTCAATCTGAAATTCATGAAGAAAGTTTTGACAACTTTTGTCATCTATTTATTTTTGACTTTGTATCTGTACAAAGTTAAATAAAAACTAAAAGTTTAAATTAAGTTAGATGTGACTCAGAATCAACTTTTGTTTCTTGTAAACATGAACAAAATTAAATTAATTCAGTTTTCAACAAATTCCTTGTCAATTTTGGTGAAGAAAAGCTGCTTCATATTTTTAAAAACATTTTAACTTAAATGTTAATATGATTTTTAATATGAAAACTATGTTATGTAATTACGAATCTGCACTTGAAAACAATTAAATTGTTAACCTTGGAATGATTGTACCTTAATTAATTTAATAACTTTTGGTAGATTGAAGCCAAAGCTAAAAAGTACTGCGTAAGATTATTTAGTGAGAGATGATCAGTTACTTTTTCAAAGTATTTTTTTTATTCACGTGACATGAAAACAAGAATGATTTACATTTAAAATACATCAAGTTTTCATTTGAATAATTATAAGATAAAGAGACACAGTTATTATTTTATTTTATTTTTATTGTTGTTATTTTGTAACATATAAATAATAAAATAAACTGAAATAAACTTTTACTTTGTACAACTACTTAAACTTAATAAGACTCTAAGATTCTAAAAATTAATAACATAATTATATACAAAAAATTTTGATGTTCTAACCTAAGTAAGTTCATAATACATATATCTTATCGTATATATATATTTATAGACATTAAAATTTGCATAATATTTGTTAGTGATTTTTTCGTTCACTAAATATACGTAATACCTAATACACGTACGAGTAATATATGTGATTTGTTAATGTTAAAATAAATTTAAAAGTCAATGAATAATTCTAATTCTGTATCCGAGACTCTCTTTAATCGCCAGGATTCTTGTTCTGGATAATCATCAAAATTATGAGTATCTCCATCAAAACTTACTTTGGGGAGAATTGGAGGCTGTAATAAAAAATTAAATTACAATTTAAATTATTAATTTCAACTAAAATTTTCAGTGATATTTAATTTTAATGATTGTTTTATTTTACAAACCTTAATTCTACGATTGAAAACAAGGTCCCAATCGTAGTCCTTGAACCATCGATGTCGTTTGACATCTTCAGCACCATTCTAAAAATGAAATAAAAAATTGAAAATTAATATAAAAAAAATATTTAATTAAAATAAAAATAATTTAATTAAAAGTACCTTCATATTCCCCAGTCTTTTGGTTCGATCCAAAGCTAATAACTTTTTAATTAAGTCCTTGGCTACAGCATCAATATGTTTGGGCCAGTCAATTTTCCCCGACAATATTTTCTCATAAGTACTGAATGCGTTGTCATCAAAAAATGGAGGAAATCCACAGTTCATTTCGTAAATTAACACACCTGTACATAATTCAAACAATTTAATTAATATTAATTAATTTCTTTAATGACAATTAAATAAATTCTCATTCTCATATTATTTTACCTAAAGCCCAATAATCTACAGCTTTGTTGTGTCCCTTAGACTGAATAATCTCAGGAGCTAAGTATTCTGGTGTCCCGCACAATGTCCACGTTCTGTAAATCAAATAATAAATCAAAATAATTTTTTTGCATATAATTACTAGTCCAAGAAAACTTCCTTATGCTAGACAAATTACATGGTTTTCATTAATTAAATAAAAATTAAAGAGAGAGAGAGAGAGGAGAAACAAAGCCAATATGATTAATAATAAAAAATGTAGAAGAACATGTTAATTTAAAAATTACATACCTGTCTGAAAGTTTTTTGGAGAATCCAAAGTCTGAAATAATAAGATGACCTTCCTTGTCTAGTAATAAATTTTCTGGCTTCAAGTCACGGTACACAATATGTTTTGAATGAATGTACTCCAAAGCACTCACAATTTCCGCTGCATAGAATGAGCCTGGAGGATAAAAAGAGTCCAAAAAAGGTATAACTCAACACCCATTCATAAAATATCCATCCCCCACATCATCAACTATACTAATACATCAACACAATGAGAAAACAAGAGTCGTTATAATTTTAATATAAAATGTGATTTACTCACAATACAAATTAATAATTAGTATTTGTACGCACAAAAGTAAAGGTTAAGGGGGAAGGAATTGTTACAGACTAATTTTTCTCTTTTGTAGTTGCAAAAAATGAAAAGGATTAAATGGCAAAGACAAAGTAAAAGAGGAAAAAAAATAAAACAAAGATGGTCAGAAGGAAAGATAAATCATGAATGAAAAGGGAGAGATGAGATCTTTATGATGTTCCCATCCCATCCATAATCTAACACTTAAAATTCTAAATAGAGTCTAATGAATGAATTGCATGTTATGAACTTGTCTCAACATTTCTTATTAAAAGAGGAAAAATATTTCTTTAGGGCTTTATCCTTATTTTTTGACGTACTTGTCGCTGAGGAGAAATGGCCGGCACTTCGCAAGTATGAAAAGAGTTCCCCTCCACAAATGTAATTGAAGAGCATGTAAATATTAAACTCATCCTTGTGATGCCATTTCCTATTCAAGACAATTAAAAATTAATTTTATTAAAATACTAAATTAATAAATAAATTTAATTAATTATTTTATTTTATTTAATTACTACTTACATGTTCACAATGAAGGGATGCTTCAATTGTTGGAGGATTGACTTTTCATTCTTGACGTGGTCAACTTGTTTGAGTCGAATGACATCTAAAAATATTTTTTATAATTTTAGAAATTTTGTCATATTTTATTAAAATTTAAAAAAAATATTTTTCTGAATTAATTATGAAATTACCTGTGAGTGCCATAATCTTCAAAGCATTGTACTCCCCGCTGTTTTTGTCTTTTACTAAAACCACCCGACCAAATGTTCCGGTTCCTGTACAATAAACAAAAAAGAAAAAATTGATAATTAAATATGATGAAAATAAATAGGATTCAAAAATGTACAAAAATAGTTTTGCTGTCATTCATATTCATTAGTTTGTCATTTATTTATCATCCTCCATGAAAACCACTAACCAACACGCTCAGCCTATAAATGTCAAGAGTCTATCCTCATAATTTCTCATTTAAATCTTTCACAAATTTCATGCTTTCACGAGAATTTCAGATGATTAGTACATCCATTGGCCATGGAGGATTATTTAACTTTTTTTGTACAGAGAGACAGAATACGAGGAAATTTTCGTGTTTTTCTCTCATAATTTATGAGATTAAAAGTTAGTGAGCGTACAAAATAAATTTTTAGATGGAGCATTTCCAGTAAAAATTTTTTTTTTCTTTCTTTCAAGTTGACACCGAGACAACAACAACAACATGATGATAAGAAAACATGCAAGATAAATTGTCATTTTAGCACTACCGAATTTTACATATGTATGTATGTACATTATATTTATATCCTAGACTTGGTTGTGTTGTCACCATGACCTCTTCTCTTGGTTGCAGAAATTTTGGCAGACAAAATAAATAAGAGAACCTGAATTCATCTTGTTGACTTGTTCTAAGAAGTTGAGACGATTCATTTCAATTAAACAAAAACTTTTCATTCCATCTCATATAATTTATACCGGCATTTTTTTCCGGTAAAGAATGACTGATGGTAATTGCATTTAAAACCATTGGTTGAGTGCCTTGTGTCAAAGTTCAACTTTCTACTACTGTACACACAACTATACACTACAAAACTATGTGACCATGACTCTCAAAAATTTTCACATGAACTTTGGCAAAATATCTAACACCAATTAATTTTTATTTTACAACACGATTGAATCAATCAAAATAAAAACAAATTTATTTTCACCTTATTATTCTAAATAGACGCAGAGTCTCTCTCTCTCTCAAATGTAATTTTTAAGTTTGAAAGGATTTGAAAATAGATTTTTCTCTGCTCTATATTTTTGTCATCATTTGTTGTAATCCTTTTATTTATATTTTTTGGATCCGACTCAACACACATATGTGCAACTGACAACTGAGTTGATGACGTACACAAACTTTTTTAAAAAATCTTGCACACATTTTTTTAAAGCTTCAATTCAATTTTATAGTAAAACATATTATTATTATGCTTCTCTCCCTCTCTCTTTCCCTTCGGGTGACAGATGAGACTCATTTAAGTTTTCTTTGAAGGAAAAAAAGATGCAAAGAAAGTCTATCAAGGCAGCTGTAGTGAATTTTCATACTTATACATACATGATGGGCTAATGATGTTGTTCATTGAAATTAAACCATGTGCTCCCCTTATATTTACATATCATTTAAAATTAGCAGCATGTAAATCTTACTATCTGTAGACTGTATTTCTTCCTTATATTTAATCACAGATTAAATATAAGGAATGCAAATACAAAAAAATGGATGAATTCATTCCATACATAATTTATTATTATTTTTGACCTTGCTCCTTCATTCCTCCCTGAACAAATAACAATCTCTCCATGTTTTTCTCATCTCTTTTTTAAAATGTCTTTTTAAAAAAACATGTGTCTCCCAAAAACATCCCACTATATCAGTTAATTTCATTTATGTACATATAAATTAAATGCATAGATATTTAATATTATAGAGAATTACAATTCAAACAGCTGTATTATGTCATGTTTATGACTCTCTCTCTCTCTCTTTAGTCTCGAAAATAGAAGGTAATTAAGGGAAAGCAACTAACACTTAGAGGCGGTCTCTCTTTTTGATTCATTTTCACTTCTTCATCTTCTCCCCCTCCTCCTTTTCTCTACGCCTTACACTTGAATTAATTAAAATAATTTCTTTTGGTTTCTAAATATAAAAAGTTTTTTTATTCTTCATTGATATTTAACTATAAGGTTAAAAATAGAAGAGTAAAAATAATTTTTATCGTAAATAAATTTCAATCACTAGCTCTTCTCTTATGTTATGTAATGTATACAAATAGACCGCAACGAGGAAGATTGGTGTACGTAGTAGTGAAGTACACTGTACGTGTACGTGTACATAATGTCATTTTTAAAAAAGTTTATGAGTTTTTAAGGGGGAGGGAGAAGATTGTTAAAAATAAATATATTTTTGTAATTTTAAATTTTATGAAAATTACTTCAAGCCATGGCCTACGATATTAGTCTTGTGTTGTGTACAGACAGACAGAGACGGAGAGAGAGAGAGCGTAATTTTACATTAATTGCACTCTCAACAAACAATTAGGTTAAATGCGGCATGACCCTTACGAATGACAAAAAGAAATAGTTTTGGCTCTCGTCTACTTTTTCAATTCTGTCTTGTTTCTCTTTTGTAAAATATAAATATCAGAGAGAGAGAGAGAGAGAGTCATTCAAAATAAAACTTCCTACTCAAAAAAAGACTAAAAGACACTACGTCGGCATCGTCTCTTTCGTTCTTGTGCCATGTTTTTCTTGTTCATTTAATCCAAAAAACTCTACATTTGTTTGTTTACTATTCTTATTCAGAAACTTTTTGGTGTACGAGAAAAAAAATGATCATGTTTTGGATTAGAGTCAGAGAGTAGGTCGGTCGTCATTGTCATTTTTGAAGGTTTCATTTTATTCACAATTTACTTTTTGTCTCTTGGTGTTTTTTAACCTAACCTAGATTAAAGTTTGCGGGATTATGCGGTTCTCTCTCTCTCTTGTCTCAATTGAGTCAGTCTTTTTCCTGTAGGAAAAGTTCTAGCAAATATTCCGGTTTTTTCCTGTAGTCTAATGACTTAATCAAAGTTTATGGATTTATGGTTTTGATAAATTGTCTTTTTTTAAATTGCAAATGGAAATGATGTGGGTTATTTTATAATAAATTAAATATTATGTACAACTTTTATTTCCCCATTTTTTTCCTTCCCAATCTTGTATAATCTGTCTGCTGTGGGAAAAAGATGAGGTGGTTATTTTATTTTATTGTAATTTTTATTGAAGAAGGAAAATAGTTGTAAGATTTGTATAACATTAATTTAATATTTTTGATTTATGCCACCCCCACAGACACACACACACACAAACCACAAGTTCATGGCTAATATCTGTACAATCAAAGATGGTGGGATAATGGAGTACAAATACATGTAATTGTGATTGTGTATTATTTTCAACCGTTTACTCAATTTATCCCTACGTCCTCAATGAATGATCATCTTGGGAGGGTTAGGATTTGAGAGATGAAATTAAAGACTCGATACAGTTACTCGATATAAATATTGAATAATCTGTCCATGTTTTTTGTAATGGAAAAAAATTGGCCAGACCTTAAATAGAAAACTTTGACTTTGTTCCTTCTTCCCTCTCTCTCTCTCTCTCTCTAGAGATGAAAAGTATGGAGATTAGCTATATGATAGAGATGAGTGGATCAAAGATTGGGATCTCTATGATTATCCAACAAAGTTTAATGATGGTTAATCATGACATATAATTATAAACTCTTGTACATAATTTAAGAGAGAGAGAGAGTTCCTACGCAATTGACTGGATTGCCGTCAGCACTAGTTTTAAAACTTTGTCTAGTGGTTAATAGTAAAAAGAAAGAGAGAGAGAGAGTCAACTGACAAGACAATTTTTAAAAATGTCTCCTCCTTTTTTCTCATATGCTCAATATCTATCTTTGTAACAACGAGAGTTTAAAAAAACCTTGGCTCCATTATGTCTACCTTCACTCTAATTCATTCTCTGTGTAGTGGAGCGTATAAACGGTATAAATTTATAGGAGCATCCTCCCTATTTTCATTTACATCTTTTAGGTTAACTTTAGAAAATTTGGGATACTCCATCTCCATACATTTATGTACATACATGAATTTTATATGGAAGATATATATCAGTCATATGGCTTGTAGCCGTCATCTTGTTTATAAGTTACACAAGTCAATGTACAAGCCGGATCCAGAGCAGACGAATCAAGACAAAAGTTTCTGTGGTTTTATAATGAGGTTTATGTCTTGTGTCTCTTTTCGATGGAAATGGCTAAAAGTGAAGTTTGAAGTTTTACATCCAACTCGCTTTCATGTATGTACAAGAAGAAAAAAAAAGTTTTTTTTTGTTTGACTCATCTTTTCCAGTCTTGAGACTTGTTGCAACTTTTGCAAGAATGACAGTAAAAGGGAAGACGCTTGAGGTATATATTTTTTTTTTTGGTTTGCCAATAAGGAAAGTGAACAAAATGAAAATTTATTCAGATGATGAGATTGACTGGATGGCCTACCACATGAGATAAAAACTCAAGATTAGAGACACACGTCAGAGTTACAACAAATACATCATTGTCTCCCTTTCCTACCATTTTTCTTATGTGCATTTAAATGCATTGCATTCATGTACATACACATTTTATATTTAAAGTTTCAGGCTTCTTTTTTGGAACCAGCTGGTCTGCCTCAATGCCAATGATAGAAAGACAGAGAGAGAGAGAGAGAGAAGATTAAAAAAAAGTTTTGGGACACCTGCAATTTGCAAAAATGTAGCTACAAATACAGATATATTATATACAGAGTTTATGTAATATAAAAAAAAAGAATTTTTATTAAACTTTAGATCCTCATCCAAGTTAATATAAATTAGAAATAAATTTATACTTGACTTTAACTAATTATCTTGCATTGAATAATCATTTAGACTTGTACTCTCTCTCTGTCTCTGTAAATTGTCATTGAAGGAATTTAAGTCATTGGACAAAGTCAGAATTTTAAATTGTATTTTTTTCTCACACTATTTGTATCTGTTGATGATACACAAAGAAAATTCTGATTTGCACCAACTTGATGAGGAGGTGACTCTCAGCCAGATGGCTTACATATAATAATATACATATATGTATAGATTATACATAACATTGAAAAAAATACAAGAAGCTTTCTTCACCTTTTATCATCTCTCTCTTATCTTTGGCAATTCGCCTTCTCCTTTGTAAACCGCGACCGAGTACAGAAAACTACCACCAACACACACACACACACAATATGTTACAACAATTTAAGCAAGGAAAGTTTAACAGGTCATAAATCACCAACGAGTTTAGTCCCCCCAAAACATTTCCTTTACATTTTATAAAAAACGAAAACAAGTTTTTAATATCAAAATTGTCAATTAAAAAAATTAATTACATTGGGAAATATTAAATTTAAATTGAAACAAAAGAGCAAGGACTTTTTTTTTGTTGTAATGAGTCATTTGAAAATTAAATTGTGTGTGGATGATGCAGAATTAGAAGAAGAAGAGCAGGAGAAAAAAAGGTTAATTTGGCAAGGGAAGTGTATTTTTTAATGGCGTATTGGCCACAAATCATGTTGTAGTATTTTTTATGTGTGTACTCGTACTACGTCTCATAAAAGTCTTGAAAATAGAATAATTACGCTAGTAGACATTTGTAGCTCAACTGGAGAGATATTCACCTGACTTTATCATCATCCTCACTTTACTTTTTGATGTGATTCCGACTCTCAGGAATGGCGGGTTCTTTCACATCGTACTCGTACATGTTTTGTAAGGTGAACCCCTTAATTATTCTCCCAAAAAAACTGTCGAGAGATTTGCCAAGAGAATATTCTTATAATATTTTTTACCCCTCTATAGATACTACAAAACGTCTTGTTCATTTTTTTAGGGGAGTGGGTGATATCTTCACGTGTGTGTGTGTATCATGTAATAAGAGGCGTGTATGTAGATGCGGCGACTAGCCAAAAAGTTGTGGGAGGACCTCATGTAGAGCTAAAATGTCATCTATTAATAACGTAGACTTTTACTACACAATTTTTTCTGTTTGTACTCATACTCATGCCCGCAATGTAAGGGACTCAAGGAGGGGGGGAGAGAAATCTATGATTGAACCTAAAACGTAATTTCAAGTCAATGTTAATCTCTCTCTCCTCTTATATGCCCTCTGGATCACTCTTGTCTTTTATCTCTTTTATCTCAAATCCCACCAAACCTTCCCTTCCTCAATATCTTGTTACGAACACAACAATTATTACAGCCAGTTTTTTTTTGTTATTTTGCCAAAACAAATTGTTAGAGCATTTAGCACATATGGGGAATTTTTTTTTGCAATATTTAAGTTAGTTAACATATATTTACATTTTTTCAATAATTTTTATTGTGTACTATCTGTGTACATGACTTCTAAATTAAAACTACTCCACCTTCTTCATTCCCATAAAAACTAGAACCTTTTTGTTCTTATCGCATTGTTTCATGTTACAAAAAAAGTTTATGTGTTTATGGGTATATGTGCCTGGAGACAATATAAAATATTTTCATCTCTCTCTCTCTCTCTCAATAATATTTATAGTGCGTGGTATAAAAATCTATAAATTGTAGCGTCATCGATTAATTTAATTTCTTCCTCAATAATTTTTTTTTGACTGTCAATACATTTAATTGTTTTGAATTATTGTATTTAAAATAAACTGAAAAGCTTAAATGAAACTTAATACTTTTTGTGAGTTGATTAAGAATTTAAATAGAAGGAAATAAATTGTAATAAATTATTTATCTTAATTTTTTTTACATATCTGTATATGGACCTAATTCTATTTTTTTAAATTATGATTATTTAAAATTATGCCTTGACTTAATTTCCTTTACAATTTAACAAAGAATCAAGTTTGTCTTTGTTTTTGTTAATTTAAACAGGCTTTTTAATTTAAAATAATTTTGTATTTCTCAATGAAAAAAGGATGATTCAAATAAGAAGAGACAACTCTCATCAATGAACGTAAGGAGGTAGGGCTCTCCTCATCTTAATTCTGACGTGTGTCAATCTCCCTCGCATTTTTTTGTGTGGTGTTAAAGGAGAGTCCACCTTAATTTGCATTGGGCCTTATTACACGTCACATTTCATTAAATATTCAGGGAGGTTCATCATCCAAAAAAAAAATCTCCACGTGTTGTACAGAAATATACAGAAAAAAATGAGAATAAGGGAAATGGCACTTTTACCTTCAAAAACTTTTCAACACCAACACCTCCAAAAAAAAAGTTGGAGAAAAATTTGAAGGTTTTTGTAGGAAGAGACAAAAGTTTATGTACTTGTACAGACATTCACATATGCTAATGGATTTACATTTAGTATCATGCTGACAAACCAATTTAATTTTTTTTAAAGCAGTGACAGATTGACAGACAAAAAATTGGCTAAATGAACCAAGACATCATATGGTGTACGCTTCTTAAAAGTAAGAACAAAGTCCTAGCCCCCTCCTCTCTCTCTCCATTAATGGACATGGATATAAATATAAAGCTTGTCAATTATAAAATGATATTGTCATGCTCCTATATTTAAAATAATTTATAATAAATTTATTATTGATCTTGACATTGACTAGAGATGATTCTCCCATCAATTTAATATTTTTTCGCACTGAGATTGTCATCAAGTCGATGAAAATTTATTATCAATATTGATCATTTCTTCAACTCCATTTATCTTTGATTGTCTTCCTCACAAAAAATCGTCTTTCTTAAGCATAGTAAGTGTTAACACCAAACGCTTTTAATTAATTTACTCATCTTTGACTTTGAAAATTATATTTTTTGCACATCTTTTTGCGCAGTCTTCCTAATTGACAAATTGTTTGTTGACACTGATGGTTAAGTATCTTATCTGTGTTTATTTAAATTAATAATAATTTGCTGACTACAGACTGTAGTCTACAGTAGTCGTAAATGACGACTAAAAAAATATAAAGAAAGAAATACACGTGTAGCTTTATCATTAGAAGCTGTCAAGATGTGAGATTCCAGGTAGTTGACAAAATTAATTACAAGTTGTTTCCTACATTCATTTGTTGGGAGAAAAAAAGGAGGACAATGTCAGCAAATTTGTCACTGTGTCGAAAGACTGACGACTACGACGTGGCGTAGAGTCTAAAGACAGTCAACTTGTCAATTAGTAAAAAAATGTTTTCCAGTCAATTTTTTTTAAAGTAGAAGAAAGACATGAATTTTTTAACTAGTGTTAGTATTGGCAAAAAAATTAAATGTTAAAAAAAGTTGACTTTGACATTGGAACGTATTTTTTTGAGACCTCATCGTCAGTGTCTCCCTTAAACTTAACAGATTACAAGTATAGAGATAACTACTGGGCTGTCATCATGATCGTTCCGCTTGACTTCTTGACAGTCTCATGAATATTGAGTTGGGCTTATCGCCCAAATAAAATATCTTTAAAGAGTAATCGTCCATCTCTCTCTCTCTTCTGATTCCATCCTGATACCTTTGACTTCTCCCTCATCACGTTCAATAATAAATTACTATGTCCACATGCTATGCTCATACCCAAAAAAAGCAACGAAAAAAGTTACTCAGGTTTTACACAATTTTTTTATCCAGCTACCAGCTAGGCTCCCAGCTTGAATTTCAACATGGTTGAAAATATTTATTTGGAAATTTTTTTTTATATAAAGTTGAATCCTATGACGTCTATTGTAATTTTTGTATTGAGGGATTTATTTGAATAAAACATTTTTTTAAAAGAAAAGTTTTTTTGGTCATGTGAAAAATTTAGATCATTATGCATGAATTCTATTGTCTTTTTTTTGGACTTGATTTAAATATTTTACATGCTTCTTAATTTCACTGTCTGTCAAGATATTCAAACAAAAAAAGATTTTTACATATTATTTAAATTTTTCTATGTATTTTACAATAGATATTAAAGTAGAACAGATTGAGATTGAGTCTCTTGTAATATAGAATGTGCATTTAATTAACCTTTAGAATTTATCAGGGAAAATATTATTAAAATTTTACTGTGATCTCATGTACTTGTTATATTAGGACCAGTACGGGAGGTGCTCTCAAAAAAATTATATAAACTATGGATTATAATTATTTTATAGCTCCCTTGTAAATTGTAAACTATTTTGTAAATTTAGACCCAAAAATTCCTTATTATCTACCTACTACATAATATGTACGGCAAATATAATGACTAGGTGAGGCAAGATTTTTAAATTGTTGAGGAAGGGCAAGAAAAAACAATTATTATATTTGTAAGATGATCATAAAATATATATTCCTTTAATTCTAGGGAGCCTTCTACAATTCCGGTTTCTGGCTTGTCTGTGATTTTGATAAACCATAAATTCTTGGATATTTTGTATATAAAATCTAGATTAATACACATTGTTAAAATAATTTCTATATAAGTAGCGTAATATGATTGTTAACAAAGTATCAATTATTCATTTTCTTACATTTTCAGTTTCAGAATCTTTATAACAAGAGAGAAGCCTTTTTGTGTAACACAAACGTCGTACTGATACTGAAAAAATTGTGTGTGGGAGGACTGGATTGAAGTTAAAAGTGACTTAAAAGTGATTTAAATTACACAATTTAGATAATCCGCTAAATTATTTTTTTTTGGGAGAATCTCATAACATGTCGATACTAATGTACATCATCTAATGCATGTAAATTACTCTAGAAAAAAAAATTATATCTACAAAACCACAAAAACTAACACGTCTTTCATGTCACGCCTATGTTGATGTAAATTAAAAAAATATGGCGTATATACCTGTACATGTATATTCTTAAATTGATTTTCAATTTCCCTAATCTGATTAAAATAATTTTGGCCTTGTCTCTCTATATCAATTTCGTGTATGACATCATACAAATTTAACACAAAGAAATACGAGACTATCTGTAAATTCATTTTAAGTAAAAAAAAGGCTATTTTCATTGTCATTCCATTATTATTTTTGATTGGATGACTTTAACTCCAACTCAAAAAGAAAAAAAAAGTTTGGCAAAATCAAGGCTTCAATTATAATTTTGTCACTTATTTCTGTTAAATATGAGACACTCCAATTTATTGGGTACGCCAACTCAATTTTACAAGTGTAGATTCTCAAAATGTGAAAGACTGTAAAAAAAATTATTGTTTATTTTGTATAGGCGGTAACTGGTAAGACACGAGTATTTGGTAGCTTCAGAGATTTTTTGACTGACTCGAGAGCACGTCCATCGGCATGATTGATATTTGAATCTCTCATGGAAAAATATAGTGCGGCATCAAGAGTTTTTCTGTGAATTGCTAATGAGAAAATTTACTCATAAAATAGCCTTTAAAATTTCCATGCAAATTGTAAAGGCACATCTCTCCTTTTTTGTCTACTCTACTTTAGTTTATAGAGATCCACCTGTGTTGTATGATAAAAAAAGGTTGATGTAGGTTTGGGCTTAATTGACCCAAAAGTTGGAGCAAGTCACTTTAGTAAATGTAAATAGTAGAAACGTGAGGTGGAAATATATTTTAAATACAAGAGTCAATAAAAATTCATCATCTTCAACTGGAATCTATACCAAAAAATCAACTCTATACTCTATAACTACCTACCTGTTTGTATTAGACTAAAGTATTCAACTATGGTCAAATGTTTATTGTTTTCACGTGAGTAACTTTTAATGAGGCTCATAATTTATCATTATCTAGGCAAAACTTTATATTCCCATTTCTTTTTGGTCATCATTTTCATTTTGTTACTAGTAAAACATGCTGATTCTCTTTTTAGCAAAAAAATCATATTTAAGCCATATCATACTTCTATATTATGTCAGTCTTAATTTATTATCAACAATTTTTGTCCAAAAAAAAGAAATATTTGTGACAAATTGGAAAATAGCGTGCCCCACTTGAAATATTAATATTCACTAAAAGGTTTCTATTGAGGAATGTGAATGTCATAGAAGTAGCCAATTTAAATTGATATTTTTGCAGGTGGAGGGAAATTATTAAGAGTTCATTCACAGAAAAAAAAAATTCTTACATGACATTAAACAGTCGGTCTCATGCTGAGTCGGAAAAGAATAAAAAAATTATTCATTTTTATGAAAAGTCGCATCTTGTATTTTTTAATACATAGCCTGCATATAAATGAATGAATTTCGGAAGACATTATGACAAAGGGGGGAAAACAGGATTTAGAGGTGATAATGAAAAAAAAAGAATAGAATTACTTATGCACAATATCTGCATACAACTCATATTACATTTACTATGGGCATGTCTTTGACATGACATGAGTTGCTCTAGGCCCATCTTCAATCTGTTTTTTTTTACATTCTTTCATCTTCTTATCTCTGTAAGAATAGTCTTACAATATTTGTATACGTATTTTGGAATCAACCATGAATTATTAATCAAAATTATTTATTTTCATTGAAATTCAGAGCACTTGCATTACAATTTGCAAATGACATTTTTTTACAAGACACAAGGAGTGTGCCAAAGTGTAAATGGAATTTTGCAATAAAAAATTAAATAATCTCAAAATTTCCTATCGTCTACATTTCTCCTTTGCCTTTATTACTAATGTGTGCAAAAGAGAGAGAGAGAGAATTTTGTTTATGAATTTATTATATCACTTTTATTTAGAGAAAAAGAGCCAAAAAAACCAGCCCTGTACGCAATGCATGACTTATTTAAAATACAAACTTTTTTTTTGTGTAAAAATAATTGTATGCACATGCATTAAACTAGATTTCCTAAATTTGTTTGCATTTTGCACGAGAGGGTTTGAGTTGAAAGGAAGTAAAGTGCAGTGAAGAGAAAAAGTTTAACTATGAGCCAAAAATAGTCGTAAATTTTAAATTTAGCTTATAGTCAAGATATTGATAGACAAACAATCTTAAGATAAGTCTTATCCTCAAAATTTTTACCCCAATCTTTTTTCATGTTAAGAACCCGTAAAGTCATAAAAAAAAATCTTTTTTGGGTCCTAAACTATATTATCTGTTACTACACTACACTACACTACACGTAATATTCCTTTGTGTGTACACAAATGTAAAAAAAGTGAGGAAATATATTTATAAAAAGGTTACTACGAATTTTGCAAAATGAAAACGAAATTTTCTACTCATAGTAAACTTTTTTTTGTGTATACATTTCTAATTTAAACATTTTAAACAAGATTTATACACAAAAAAAGAAGAAAGATTGTTATACAGATTAAGGTATATGATGATACAGATGATATCCATATCTTTTTTTCTCTCTAATATTCAAGTAGAAAAAAAGGGTTAAAAGTGATTTAAAGGTGTTAAAATACACACAAGTTATATTTTAAAACTCGATGGTTAGTTGATGACAAAAATCTTTATTTTTAGATTTTTTTCTTTCTCCATTTACCCGAAACTGACGTCTCTCTCTCGTTTGTATCTGTACACTGTTTAAAGTCTAAAGGGTCGTGTGTTTGTTGTTGTCAAAGGAAGAAAAACTGACATCGCTCGTTTTGTACTAACGCCAGCAGTACAAATATGATTCAACCTTTTTCATTTACGTCACACTCAAAAATCTGATTCAACTACAGAGACAGAGAGAGAGAGAGATGAATAAAATTTTCCCATGAAAATGGGCAAAAGATACGACTCATCCAATTTTTTTTGGCTTGTTTTGATTAGAAGACAGGGGAGAAGAATATTTTTAAAAAATTGGTACGTGCCCGGCACTCTCTAACTCCTCCGCCTCCTACATACAAAAAAAACCCGTTTCTTTGGCAAACTCTGACTTAAAATTGAAATTGATTGAAAATGCATCTACCTTCCAGAATTCTAGACAGATTGTCTTGTTCAATTCGTAGAGAGATGTAAAAGAAGACGAAGAAAAAAAATAAGGAAAAAAAAGTTCTCTTGCACAATTTTTCAATGCCTACAGATATATTCCCTTCTCCCATTTTTTAACATTGAGGAAACTAAAAGTTGAAGTCACTATAAATTCTCTTTTTCCCATACATTTTTTTATATACAAAAATAGAGAGAAAAAAGTATTGGCTCTGGAAATTTGCAATATGTGACATGCCAATGTTTCATGGTAATTTTTTTTGCCTTATCTCAATTCCGTCAAGTAATCGACTATAGGACTTTAACTTTTTGGGGTACTACAGATACATGACAAGGAAATGAGCCATGATGGAATGAAAAATATGGCAAGGCATCGTGTACAAGTATCTCTACATTTTCTGAATCCATTTTGCAAGTTAACTGGGAAAAGATTCTACACAAGAAAAAAAAAGGTGTCTGTATATTTCCATGTCAAGAAAATTGAACGAGAAATGGGATCAGTAATCGGAGGAAAGACGAAATGTCAAATTGTCTCATTTTCTCTTTAGTTGAAACTGGAAATAAAACACTTTTTCTTTTTTAAATAATCACAAACAAACTTCCTACACTCTCCCTGTCTCTCTTTTGATACAAACGATTTATTATTATTTATTGCAACAAAATGAGATGTTTTATTTTTAAAAACAAAAGAAAAAATCTTTCCTCCATTAAATTTCCTCAGACAAAAGAGGTTCAAAGTCTGAAGAGTGGAGTGGAAGATATAAAATTAAATATATATTACGTGTAACAGTGAGGACAAGAACAAGCGGCAAATTTTTACGCCACTGCCTCCTCCATTACTAATTAATGGTTATGACTTAAAGTCGGTTGCAAAAAAAAAAACTTCTTTTTTCGACTCGACTTATCGTCAGTCTTTTTCTTGTGATATACGTGAAGACTTGCAAAAATAAAGGAAGAGGGGGGAGAGTGCATGGGAATTGTGAAGAGAGAGAGAGAGAATAAAAAAGAAACATTACAGCATCTTTTCTGCACGGATAATCTTGCGGTTACTGAACCTTGGCATTAAAAATGCACATTGGTTCTTATTTAGAAATTGTGTTGTGACTTGTCTCAGACTTGAGAGTCAATATGAGAATAATACCGGAAGATGATTCTAATATGGCAAATGGCAAAGAGAGAAAAAAATGTGTGTTATCATGCACAATCATTTTTATGTCTCACTCTGACCAAATTCATTCACCCATATCGGCCATATCTAGTACTGTAGTAAAAAAGAAGAATATTTTGTTCACTCTTCTCTCTGTCATTTTTGTCCCGTACGAGTAAATAATAATCTCAAGATATGATGATGCTCTTTACATAATGCTAAAACCCAATAACCGGCTTATGGCCAATTCAAAATTATTACGGTAAGTGTCCAAGGCAATCCCCCTTAATTTTGTGTGTGTGTGTGTGTGAATCAAACCTACTCAATGTTTACCTTCAGGCCAATTTAAATATTGTGACGTGTGTAGTGATTTTACATTGTAATAATGGTGTGATTACGAGTATCCCTATTATTTAATCATTTCCCATTGTCCCTTGTTATGAGTCTGGGCAGCAAAAACGAAGGAGACGTAAATTTAGTTAAAGTTTAATTTATAAATTTAACGCATTTAAATTAAACAAGCTATCTTTTTTTCTTTGTCAAGTAGTTGTCCCACTCTCCTTTCTCACACCTTTGAGATTTATTTAATTATTTTTTTTTAATGAGCGTTTCGTTCTATAGCCACTAGGCTAAAACACCCACGCATTGTTTTATAAAAAGGAAATTAAAAATTTAAATAAATTGTACAGATAACTCTCTTGACTTTTGACTGTCTTAATAAATAAAAAGTTTGTCAAACAAGTTGAATGTCAATTTGGGAATAGTTTTTTAAATTGACAGGCGGCTAGTTTTAACAAGTTTGGATAATTAAAATAATTATAAGGGAAAAAGTTTTGTCTAATTTTCTTTGTGATACAGATATACCTGGAGAAAACCCAAAGTAATTAATTTAGTCTGTCTCAAGATGTTACGTCTTGGAAAAAAATCCTTGTAGACGTAATCTTAAAGCTAAATAGAGAGAGACTAAAATACCCTGTATTTTGTATACACAAAATAATGAGAAAGGCAATTAATCTTCAAGTCAAAATAGACTTTAAACATGACCGACTTTTCTCAATTGTTTATCATAAGCGAAAGAACATTTTTAGAAAAAATAAACACTCAACTAAAATAAAAGGCAGAATGAGTAAACAATTAATAATATGATTATTAATTGGACGGCTAATTTTTTCGTATAGCCAAAACATTGTAAAATATGTGGAGCGACACAAGTTTATGAGATTTAATGATGTACATAATTTTAATGATAAACTATTAAAAAAAATATTGTTACCTATAGTCTTAATGACCTCCAAATCATCCAGATTGTATTTGTTATTATTAGAGTCGGAGACATCGAGGTCAAGTCCCTTGAGAGCCGGCTGCACTTGTATGCAAGGCATCCCCCTCTCTTCATGTACACTCTGTCGCATATTCTGTAAAATGGACAAAAATTTAATTAATTACAATTAATTTTGTCTCTTTTTTAAGTCAATTTTCAATTTTCTAACTAAAAATTGATTAAGAACATTTTCATTTTAATTGAAAGAAAGAATATTTACATTTAATTAAAATTGAGCACCCTTCACCCTACCCTTCTCACAAAAAAAATTAAGTTAAATATTATAAACTAATTAAAGTCAAAATGAATTTTTAGGGCTAGAGTCTACATTCAAAGGACCTTCAATTAATTAGCCCACCTTGAGTGAAATTAAGAAAATTGCATTCAAAAATATAAAACAAAAATAACAACACAACTACAGATACAACTTACAGACACAACTAAACGTAAATTGTACACATGACATTCACACGTACAGAAAAAAAACATTTATAGGATGGCATGTGGCCGTGTGTTTTATGGAATTTAGTGTTTGCATGTGAATTATATTTAATTAAGGTATATAACATATTTAAAATTTCTGTTTACTTATTCCTACTCGTACATACATGTTACTTATGTACATTACATGGGGGGAGAAGGCATGACTTGAATGAAATGGTTAAAAAATGAATATTAAATGAGGGAAGGTGTGCCACTCAAAAAATATGCAATGACACAAATCAATAACACATGAATTTTTCTTGACTCCAACTCTTAAAAGATTAGCACCTGCAGCCACGCCAATTTAAATGCTCACAGAGAGAGAGACATTTATTCAAATTCTCAATGTTTCTCATTTACGCACTCTCAACCTACTCGTCACATTGTGTGCAGCCTCTAAAGAGAAATTAATTAAGAACAAAAAACTAAATGAGATAGTCTAAACGGGCTAATTAAGATGATGCCTATATATCCTCACCTATAAACCATAATAAAAAATTGTATGTACCTTCTTAAACAAGCACAAGTTTTACTGATTAAATAAAATCTAAAAATCTTTTTCCAAAAAATTTATACCTCAATCACTGTCACTTTTCCTCCACAGAGACCCCAAGACTTTGGATATCCGGTAGCCCTTAAGCCAATAGGAGTGAGAGTACCAGTAGAGATAGCACAAGGGACAATTTAATTTTCTTGTACAAGGAACAAGGGTAGTGTATACTTGAATTCCTAGTCAGGTTTTCTCTCCCTCTTGCACAAAGGATAAAATATGGAATTTAAAATAGTTTTTTTATAAAAAAAAATGTGTTGAACCAGAAGAGAATATTTAGACGTAAGTGGCAATTTGACTGCTCACATGGTAGATTGGTTGGTACATGTAAAAATCAAAGCTGAGCTTTGTTTGGAGGCTGTCAAGTGAAAACTGACTTGAGTTTCCTCTCAGCACTAAGTTTTTGTACAACTCTTTCTTAGATGAGGTACAAGTTGTGTATGAAGAGTTAAGGAGCTTTGTAAAAAGTAAAAAGACCTCTCTCTACAGACTCCCGTTGTGGGAATTCAATGTCCTACACAGAGTCTCCTCTCTTACACTACACATGTGAGAGAGTCAAGAAGTTTGAGTTTGAGATGGGGAAACGAGAACCTGAGACACCCAAAGGGCTATATAAATTATATGCCTTCATTAGCTTTAGCTATATCGAAGAGGGGAGCTTTAGCTTTAGCACATGAAAACTAAAATCTTCTTTACATTTTCTACTTGGTCTGACTCAACTCTTAAATTTTGTCGAGTTTTAACTTAAGAACTTTAACTCTCCTTGTTCTTACTCACTCCCTTGACTGATCGTTGAGAAATTACGGGGATGGAAGCAGGAATAGAATTTTTCCTGTGTGTGTGTACATTACCTACGAGTACATCCATTTTTTTCTTCAAACATGATATTGCATCTGAGATCTCCAAACTTTTTTTTTATGTTTTGATATTGTATAAATACATTTCCTGAATAAATCTCACAGTGAACCTACAATATCCAATCCATGTGGGCTCCTAAAATTATTTTTATTACGATTTTATTTATGCATGTAAACTTGAAACTAAATATAAAGTTTATTTATGCCTGCTTAAATAAAGTACTAATGACGCCCATTTGTTAATTACTATTTAATTTGGTAGTCACTACACATATAGTATTTATGCAATGCACTATGAAAATTAAATTGAGGGTGTAAACATTCAATTTAATTTTAATTGTATGAGAAAATATTTTGCCCAATAAAATGACAACTCCAGAAAAAAAATGTCGTCTCAATATTTTATACATTGCAGATTGCAGTATATTATTTAATAATGTTTTAAATTTTACAATTTTTTGTATATTATCATTTTTATATACCGTTAGAAATAAACAATGAGCTAGTCAGCATATTCTTCTCTTTTTTTTGCGAAATTCCGTATATAATTTGTAAAACATAAGGTAAAAGTATATTATTTTCATTTTTAGTGTTCCTTCACAGTTCACTCACACAATTATATCTGTATGAACATGAATTGCACATTTTTTGTTCTTGTTTTACTTTTTTTTTCTTTCTCAAAATAATTAAATACACAAAGTTCAGGTAACATTGGTATAAACTAATAATAGTGTGATGACATAAACTGTAAAAATAATGAGAGTTAACTTTTGTAATAAAAAAAATTAAATATAACCTACATTACTCGTGAGTCGTACTATCCAGAATAAATTGTAAAATTATATATAACTTTTTTGTCAATTTCTTTCTTTGTAATTTCTCAGTTAAAAGATAGTCATAGTAAGTTAAAGTTAAATGGTTATAAGGTTAAGTAATGATATGGATGGAAAATTATAAAGTATGAAAAAAAACTCCCATTAATATTTAATAAACAATTAAACTGTATCAATTTTCTTTTAAATGTGCACTTTGTATACTTTTGTTCTCTCCAAAGAGAATTTGTTCACAGTGTAGTAGGTAAGTACACAATAATAAATTAATGAATATTAAAACTCCTCAAAAAAGTTCATTTTTCATTATTTTTTTTAGATCTACTGGTATACTTTTTATCATTCAAATTATATTGCAAATTTTTTCATCTTGTTTTTTTTGCAATATCATTTTATTATGTGTCTTCAAAGTTGTCAATATCCTCGTCTCTCTCCATCGAGCACATGTTTTTTTTTATAAATTATTTATGTCGTATCGTATATTTATAAGCACTCGTACACTGCACACATTTACATTGATTTCATTTAAACTGTATATTATAATATAACTTTAGATAATTATTTATTTTATTATTACTTTTTTTATGGGAAATTGGGAAAATCACATTGGAATAGTTTCATTTAGGAATATTGTTTTTTTTAAAACTTTTTTCTTCTGAAGTTTTCTTTTTTTGTTATACAACGGGCTGACAAAAATTGGTAGTCTGGTGCACGAAGCCAGGGTTTTTTTTGTTCTGTTTAAGTAACTTGTTTTATTTTTTTTCTGAATATTTAATGTAGTTTTTTTATTAGCCAATAAGTTGCACACGAAGAGGCAGACTTGGAAATGATTGTTTTGCACTTGATGATTGATTCATAATAAAAATGTTTTTTTTACATAATATTAACTTTTTTTTATGTTTTCTTCTTTTGATTGACAACGGCCCCTGCTTAGCTTGTCTACACAGCTCTAATTAAAATTGACTAAGCAAAGTGTTTCGAATCAACCCTTATTAATAAATTTTTTGATGTTCTTGTCTCGTATTGGAAAATACATTTAAAATTAATTAGTACCTCTCCATTTAAGTACTAATTAATAACTAACAATAAGTAGTTTTTCTATTAGTTTTTTTTCTTTTTGCATTCACTTTTTTTGCATTGTTCAGGATATGGTAAATAACATATAATATATATATATTATATTAAGCATTAATAATAGTTTTTTTCTCATTCTCTTTTACAAGTAAAATGGTTAAATATTTCTAGTATTACATCATAGTCTTGATAATAGCGCTATGTAGCGTCTAGAGTAAAAATTATCTTATATATATTATTATTTTAAATATATTAATTAATAAATTAAGGATTTTGCGCTAAAAATTGTTTTTTTATAAATCTATTTTTGCAGGTAAATCCTTTTTTCAAGATTAGATAAATAAACGTTGAGATTTTCTCTCTCTTCTTCTCCCTTCCTTCATTGTTATGTAATTTATACACAAATTGTTACTAATTCTGAATGTTTCATTTTTTCATATCTCACTTGAATTTTTGCGGTACAATTTTAATTTAATTAATTAATGTTTCTTTTTTTCCTTTTCTTTTCAAAGCGTTAATGTACAATGTTAGATACAACGAGCTGACTACATTGTCAGCCTATCCTTAGTTTTTTTTCTACCCTTAAGTCCATTAAGTATGTAAGGTTTTTTTTTTGCAAGATTTAATCACAAGTACGGCGTTTTTTTACTAACTCGATAATTTTTTTCCTCTCTTTTTTTATAATGTAATTTGTATATACTGTAAAATAGGAGATTAGGAGAGTTAACATTAGTTTAATACATAATCAGTTTTTGTTCCTTTTTCTTTTTTTGAAATACAATGACAGTTTTAAAATTTATATGTCAACAAGGTACAAGGAGTACAAAGAAAAAGATTATCACTTGTTTCATTTTAGTATCTAAAACTTTATTTGATAATTATTACACTCATCGTGGAGTGTAATAAGTCAAAAAATTTTAGACCATGAATTCAACAAATGTTAAACTCTCATTTTTATACTGAAATTCCTTTTTTTCAAAGTACCATTAATTTTTTAAATTTAAGATAGGAGAATACACTAACACCATGAGTGCTTTTTTGTGTACATTGTGTGTGTTTTCTTCTAATTCATGAAATTTATATAGGTAATTTAATATGTATACATGTATATTAGAGTACAGCGATTTCAAGGTAAAATTTGACAGTAGCGATGCTTACAGTTATACTCATTTTTTAAAAAAATTAAAATAAACTTTTTTTATAACAATTTTTAAACTGTTAAACGTTTAGAATTTGGTTCAATTTTTTCTCTCCTTTTTTTCTCCCAATAATGTAACAATTACATAACTACAGCTTACTTATTCTCTCGCTAATTTTGGATTCTTTTTATAACACGGTAGACTATAATATGATTAGCTAATATAGCAGTTGACAAAGGGATCAGTGAAAAAAGGCGCCTTCTCAATTTTATTTTTTGTTTTGCTTCCTGTTCTTGTTTTTGTCTTACTTGTTTCCCCAAATTTATAAAACGGTCAAGTTGTTGCTGCTATTCAGATATTTTTTTTTTCTTGCAGGAGTAATAATTTAGCCTTCTTGTGAGATCAAATACGAACTCTAAAAAAAGCTACTTCTTCCCCAAAAGACTTCTGCTGGGAACAATTAATGGCAACGAGGCATGAGGCGAGTTATCTTTGGCAGCTCTGTGAATCATAAAATAAAATTGGAATAGGATTACATTACACTCATAGTCAAACAATATAAATATTTATTTTTCTCTTTTGTAAAACTACCATAGTCATACATATGTAGCTCACCAAAAAGGAAAACAAAATTAATTTTGATACTTCAAATTTTACAACTTACAAGTATCTGGTCAAGTCTTCAACATCCACAAGCATAGAATCCTGTTCCATGTGTAGGTCATCGCGTTCAAGAAGCATTGAAACGAGTGTTTCATTTAATACTATTTTTTAAAAATACACAAAAAACACTTTTATTTATTTGTACTCTTTCTCAACTTTTTAAAAATATGAGGAATAAAACCGAATCATAAATGAATGAGCACGAACCTTCGATATGTGTGTGCAGATCATTCACAATGACTTGAAGCTGGGCAACATTCATTTCTGTGAGAAGCTGTCGACTTACTCTTCGTCTCTCTGGTGGAAGGGTAAATCCGACTTTTAGTAATGAATTCTTGACCATATCAGTAATTGGGGAAGTGAGACGTTGCTCTTTCTCCTATTTACAAAAATAAAAACCACAAGTCATTAAAAACACACAAACAAAAAATGTAAAAGTGTAATTTAAAAAAGTACATAATCTCTCCAAACCAGGTGCCTCCATTATTTTTTAATTTATCTACTCTGAATTTGACTATCATTTCTCACAAAGTACAGAAGTAAATTTAGACTGATTACAAGGAAGCAAAAAAAATAAACTTGGAAAATTCTTTAGGGAAATTAATAAGACAGTGAAAATGAGTCTGACATTAATCAACTAGACTTTATATTATACTTGAGCCTAATGTACAATTTTTTCATTCCATGCCATATTAATCAAAACTGAGAATGATATTAATAGTTGAATAGGAATGAGTAATATTTAAGTCCCAAGCTCTCACTTAGGCCCATTCTACTAATAGTCTAAGTTATCAGAGAAAACAATCAATTGAATAAATGGGTTAGACTAGACAGTAAGGATTTTTGTGTGTATAGAGTTATAAAAGGAAACATAATGGTTTTGCGTGATGATCATTGAATTTAAGATGAGGCACCCGGAGAGGATAAAAAAAATATATAGACACTAGTCTCATTGGATATTAAGGATAATAATGTAATTAAGGGTAACCTGAGTCATCTGAAGGCGGGCCATCTCCTATAATAATGATAATAAAAATTCCATTATAATATTTTGCCATGTATATAATAATAATGTATTATTATTATCCCGTCCATTTAATAATTAATAATATACGTAGAGACAAAGTACCTTAGCTTGAGAAAGAGCCTGCCTTGCCTCAGCTTGGAGTCGGGCTTGCTTTGCATAAAAATCTTCTGATGGAGCTCCTCCGGGTAGCCGACTACTGGTGACAGTCCCATGTCCTGATTGAGCCTGCATTATATAAAATAGATAATGTTAGAGAATACATGAGAAATTAAACAAGACAACAACAAAGTTTAAACCCAAACGTATGACATCATAAATCACGAAATACGTAATGTAAGATTAAAATTTGCCAAAAATGGCAGATTTGTAAATTTACGACGAATTAAACATTTATACGATCAGTTCCAGAATGATAATTCATTCACTAATCTTCAACGATTGTCCTGACTTGACTACTAATACTAAGTTTTCCTTTTATATAATATCTCTTGTAAAATAGGATTTAGTAGAGAAATGGGCATACACAGAGACTCTCCTGAGATTTGTGGCACCTGGCTCACAACGAAATTATTACCAACTCATGTTGCTCTGCATTGGTGACTTGACCAACTGTAAGTTTTCTCTAAAACTTCTCAACTCACATTTTCAGGAAATGCTAACAGGAAATCAAATGACAATATCAGCAACGCCTACTGGCTCACTTTCATGAAAACAACTTCTATCATGTAAACTTTGAACATTATTCTACTCTCTCTCTCTCTACTGACAAACTTTTACTCTCTTTTAAACAATTCCTAAAGTCTTGATGTAAACATGCGTAGCACCCACAACATCAGTTTTGAATACGAGTATTAGGTATCTAATATTAAATAGATAATTTGAAAAAGATAATCATAACATTTACAACTACAACTACAAATTTTTTAAAAAAATTGTTTACAAACCTTGACATGGGGAAGACTAGCAGGTTGATGTTTTGCTTCGGTATCGGAATTTGGCGACTCACTGTCACTCGCTGTCTCGTTCATAAAACAAAATGAAAGTGCAGGGGCTCCTGCAGAATATCATAATGTAATATTTGTATGATGTATATGATTAAAAAAAACATTTTAACATTTCAATTTCCGCATGCGGATACTTCTTTCAAAAATAACAAATTTGTTTTTTTAACAATATAAAAAATAACAAAACTTACTCGACTGGAGCCGGGAATGTAGACTAGGCTTACGGCCACTTGGTTTTTCATTGACATCTTCAGATTCGAGAGCCAATCGCCTTCGAATTTCTTCTCTATCAGATCGTCTCTGTAAATTTCAAAAAATAATATTTAATATTTATAATCAAACTTACTCACATATAATTGTAATTAATTTAACGACGTACCACAAAAGAACCTTTTAAATGATAAGAAGGAGCCATTTTAATAGATACTTTAGTTGTATTTAAAATAACTTGGTTAACTTATTTAAAAAAAATCTACACCAAGAAACACACACAACTTTGGCCATTTTGGGCTCATGTAAAAAAACAGTTTTTTTGTATTCTTTTGTATTTTGAAGAGCTTTAAATCTCCGTCATGCCTGGCATTGACTCTAGTGAAAGACTGAAAATGTCATTGTGCGTATGAGAGTATTATGCTCATTATATTCTTTACAATGTTATACTTTTCTCTCTCTGCCGCCTCGTTACGTTACACAAGTTGCAAATTTTCGAGAAAATGTGATTTTCATAGACTGTGTATAAACGATGAAATTTATATGTCATACCATGCCATTAAACTTCTAACAAAATTTTCTGTCCAGACAAAGAACCTGGAAATATGTACAAATATACTCTATACGTACAGTCTCTACTAGTTGACACAGTTTGCAGGGGGGTGACGAGTCTAGTACCGTAAATTGTAAAGAAACTAATAATACATAGACATACACACTCATTTTAATGGCATAATGTAAAGTTATAAAATAAAAGCTTATCGTAAATTGAGTGAATAGAATATTACAAAAAAAAGGAAAAAGGTTTAGAAACCATTACATTGGAACTTCTATTGGAAGAAACACGCTCAAAGCGTCCAGTAATGTCCTCATCTTCATCACTAGACTCACATGATTCATCTTCAACATTGTTGTACTCTCCATAAGGATTGTTTTTAGCGTCAAAAGATATCCAGCTCTTGCTCGCATTATGTAACATTGGAGACTCTAGAGTCTTAGATCCATTAGAAGTGGTTCTATTACCATTTCGACTACGATAACGACTACGGTCATCGTGATGGCCTCTTTTACTACTACTACCACTAGTTCGATGCCGTTGAGCATAATAAGGGAGGGAAGACGACCTGTCACCACCACCATCAATACCATTTTTCCAATGAAAATAGTCAGAGGACCGTCTTGAATTATCTGAAGAAGCACCATTACTCTTTACAACACCCTCCTCTCTCCGAACCCATGAATTCTTTTTGTTGAGCAAGTAGGGTTCCAATGTCTGTGTCAAACTTTCTTTAATTAATGTCGATTTCTGAACCACATTAACTTTCAGTCTTGATGATAATTCTTGAATTTGATCAGAATTTATTGACTCTTTAAGTCTCTCCGTTTGTGACTTTAAAGATGATAGTACGGAACTAAACATCTTTTAAAGTATTATGGCACTACTATTTTGAACTACAATTATGTATTATTTAAATAATGACACTTGTTCACAATTAAAAGAAAGAAATAACAAACAAGAAAAAAATAAGAAAAAGAAAAAGACATTATTTTCAAAATAATGTCCTCCCGCCAAATCAAAACAATGACGCTATTTGCCCCTATCTTGTCAAGATCACATTTTCTATTTTCAATTTAATTAAATCTTACTTCAACTACTTTTACAATTATCTAACTACACCTCCCCCAAAATTTGTAAATCAATTACATTTACCGTATCATCAGTAGTCTCTCCAGTATCATAGGTAAAAGTATAGAGATCAGAGATGAAACGAGAATCTTTTTTATAATGACGATACTTTGGGTCCAAATGGTATCTCATAAACATTTTAACAAAAGAAGAAAAAAAGAAAAAAAAAATTCTATTTCACACAGACACAAAAAACAAAACACAATAACACTTGCCCTATTAAATATTATTACTAGAGCACCCCACTATCGAAGAGAAGAGTGGCACAGGAAATGTACAAGAGAAAAGATACAAAATATTTGTAATGGAGATATTTCGTGTCATTCTCTGTCATCTACTCTTTTTATGATGGTCACCAGAAATCGTGAGTACAATGTATATATATATGTATATAGCAAGATTATTTTTTGTCGGAAAACCTTCAATGACAACAAAAATGTCTTTACCCTTGATTCTCTCACATAAGAGAAATAAAATGCACTAAGGGATTACATTCTGCAGTAGCACTAGTACACTATTCTCCTTAATTACTTGGTGTGTGTGTGTGTGTGTGTTCAATGCTCTGAACAATTTGACGACTTTCATACTAAACATTTTTCTATGCAATTCAATCTCTCACTACATATAATAATAAGTATATATATATAATATAAAGATAGGGAGTACTATTTAAGCTCTCTCTCTTGTGTTGTACATGACTTTTGATAAAAAGGGAGAAATATTATACCATGATAATACCTATACACTTGTACAGAAAATCTAATGGAAATGGTCGAGTAATAGACCAGAACGAAATACCAACGATGGAAAGCTTCCATTTCCATTGCTTCAACAAAAACTCATACACACATCTCTCTCTCTCTCTGTACATAGGAGAGCATCATCATCCAGAAAATGTATATAAAAATGGCTATACTATAAAGAGGGCTATTGTGTGTCTATAGTTATACACACTTGAGAGCAATTACATGATAGAAAATCTTAAACAGCTTGTGCTTATAACAAACAGCATGACCATTACAGACTAGAGTATTCCATGTTATATGTATAAAAATCTAAAAAGAAAAAAACTCTTCTCCACTGCTCTTTATAGCCAACGAACCTTAGTTTTTTCGCTCACAATAATGGCCCATGAGCTTTTTTCTTCTCTTCATCTCCATCTCTATCTCTCTCCCTCTCCACAACTCTCCTATCTTACGTAAAATTTGTTGTATTGTATGTAGTGTACAACACATGGAAAGTTTATAATATTTTTTTTTACAAGATTTTCAACCTCAAAATACAAAAGACCATATGTACACATATTTAGGCTATCAAGTACAAAATACTTGCAAGTTATGTGTGTGTTCCAGTAGCCACAAAAGGACATGAGAAGAAAAAGTGTGCAAAAAAAAACTTCCTTCAATTTCATTTCCCCTTGTATAACATATAACATGTTTTTTTTATATAATATTGTTTTGGGGTTGGTAACCAAAAAAAAAAATCAACCACCATCATTTCCAACCAAAAATCAAGCAATTTTCCAACCTAACAAATTTACACTATCCAGCATCTGTCCCTTATTCTTTTATCTTGAGAGAGAGAGTGAAACAATGTAAAGAATGAGTATAGTAATTACTTTTGTGTTGTATAATACTTATACGTAGTTTGTTGTGTGTGTGTGTATGAAACATTGTCTAAACCTTTAGTTTTATTGACGCCTATTCTTTCCTCCTCTATTTTTATTTGTACAGTTAAGAGAGAGAGACGGGTGTATATGAAATTTTGGGGGTATTATATTTCTGGGGTATTATTTGATACAAGACATGGACTTGAAAAATAGTTTTTTTTCTCTCTGTCTTTCTTCTTTTACTTCATCTGTTAGTTTTGGAGATTGTGTAAATAAATTGTTTTTTTTGTGGTAATAAAAAATGAGATACATTTTCTGTAACTTGTGTTCTCATTCTCAGCATTTATGACAGTACAATTATTTTGTACGTTTTTTTTGTGGTATTCGTTTTATATATATATAAATGATAAATATGTTTGTAGGCTCCTATAAAAGTTAAATATTTTGAAAATTAAAATTAAATTTTTACCTTCCGTTCCTCCTCTCTGGCAAGTCGTAAATGATTCTCAATTGCTTCCAAATCTATTCGGGGTAGGTTTGTATCCAAAGATGACACATCTAGAGAGATTTAAAAATTAAAATTTGATTAATTGAAGTGACAATTAATATTTAAATAATAAAGATAATATTTTTGGTTTTGGAATAAAGTACCAAATTTTTCACGGAATCGATTTTCAAGGTAAGGACTTGGCATGGATCGTCGATTATAGAGAGTGGCTTCTTTTCTATTTCTAGCAGCAGAGGATGCAGATCCAACATGTCGTTTATTGACTGGAGTATGAAGAAGAATATTGGGTGACGAGTTGAATTCATACGAGCGTCCATGATAAGAGAGTGGACGATCCCTCTCATAACTCATTTTCATCATCATTTGATTAAATTCCATTTTATCCTTTTTGGCTGAGACATGGGGAACAATCATGGAATGACTGAGAAGACTTGGTAAGTCTTTACGTAGGAGCATTTGATGTTTCCGCATCGACTCGGGAGTGTTGGGAGCTGATAAGGGTCCTTGAAATAAATTGTTATTGTTATTCCGAAAAGAGTCGGGTTTGACACCCGACAAATAGGCGTCCGACATTTTATCCGTAATTACTAAAGGATTATTAGTAATGAATCTTCCTCCACTTTCTCTCCCTTCACTCAAGGACAATGATGACGACGTCAACAAATTATTAGCACCACCACCACTGCTGCCACTCGTAGTATTTTTAACAATGGCAGCAGCAGTTCCTCCTTTTTTAACTCTACTCAAATTACTAAGACTTAAATTAATACTTGCCACGAGATCAGGTTCACTTAGAATCTCATTGTCATTTTTAGGACAAATTTTAACTACATCCCCACCACCACTTTCTGTATGGCTACTACCATCATTATCATTATTATTCTGATTATTATTCACACTATCACTTCCTCCTCCTTGTCCCTCCTGCTGTTGTTGTTGGGTTTGTCCTAATCCCAAAGATGAGTCACAAGACGTTTGATTATATCGAAATTGTTGTTGTTGTTGGAGTCTCCCTTGACTATTCCACGTCTCCACTTCACTGGAACTAGACAACAAAAAATGAAGCCATCATTAGAACTCAAAACTAGTTAACTAGCCACAATTTGATCCCTCCTTCTTCAATTACAGTCAAGTAGTATTAAATTAAAGGGAGAGCGTGGTTATTTGATTGAATTAAAACTCATTTAACATCATCACCATCAATTCAATTGTACTCAAGCTATTAAATTCTCATTCTCTGTATGTATCTGTACAGTACGAGTAATATCAAAGGCAAGTTTTTTTTAATATCAAAATTGTGACTAGTGACAAGATTTAAACATGCAAATTTTTTTTTATAGAAATTGAATTTTTGTCTCTTACCTTCTGGGCGGGAGTTGAGAGTCGATGAAATTGGAGGACTGAAGAGTAGAATTCACCTCCGCTTGATAATGGTTTCGGTTACTGGCACTTTGAAGCAACATTTTTTACACCTGGAGAGAAAAAGGACATGAAGAAAATATTGTGAGAAGCCCATTTTTTTAATTAGTTGAATCACATGATTCCCGATTTTTTTTTAATTAGAGGAACTCTCAATTATTGGATCGATTGGCTCGGCTGCATCTAGCTGAGCATGTAAACAATATTCTTTCAACACGAGGAAATACAAACACAACATTAAACTGGCTAGAATACTTATAACCACCACACTCAGTAGTAGAAGATCCATTTTTCTCTCTTTTCTCCTCCTTTTGTCTCCTCTAGTGTTAAGTACTAGTGGTATTAAATTGTGAAAAGTTTTTTTTGTGCAAAACTTTTTTTCTTGTGTAAAATATCCTTTCAAAAAAATGACTGGGGTCCACCTCAAATAAACTTTTTTGACTTTGTAACCCAAAGCCTTAAAAAGAAGCTCAAAAACTCTTGTAATCTTAGCTCGGCTTATAATTTTAACTGACTTGTCCTCGTACAAGATAACAAAACAAGAGAGAGGATGGAATGAAAAAAGGAAGGAGAATACTCTGCAAGAGAGAGAGAGTAGAAATTACAACATTACACGTATCCCTGAGAAATGCAAATATTTTCTTTTTCCTTCAAGATGAGACTGTCAGCTGTGCTCTACAAGGTATAATGTCTAGAGAGGGAAGAAGAAGAAGGAGAAAAAGTAAGGAATTAGTGGTAGCTCCCAAAATGATCATGTCTCCACTCCACACTCCACATCCTCTCTCTTCAGGTTTTAACTCGGCTGCCTCATCCTAAGGTTTAAGGTTAGTTGGGAGGAAAAGATTTGAAAATCTTTTCCTGTCTAAAAATATTACCCTCTGTTCATTGAGCAAAAAAAAGTAAGAGTCTACATTCTTTTTTATCATATAATACATACATCTACATCTATGTATACTCTCTCTCTCTCTCTTTACATCTACAGATGTAGTCTCATTATTATTATACTTGCAACTCCTTACATGACACATCCCCATTTATTTGCCTCTCTCTCTCTGTCTATATGAAGAGAGGAGCGTGCATATTTTTTAAATATTGAACTCATCTCTCTCTCTCTCAAATACAAATTCGACTATAGACTACAGATTCTCGTAGAGTCTCACAATATATATATGTATAGAGAGAGAGAAGAAAAAAACAAGGAATCTTGTCTGGATGAATTTTTGAGAACAACTGTACTCCACTTCCACTTCCGTCTTCTCTCTCTCTCTCTCTCTTCATTTCCCTTCCTTGTAGATCTTTCATATCTGAAAAGAATCTCTCTTTTTTTTGAAAGGGGAAAGGTAAATGTAGCGTCACATTTTACGTGTTTCTCTCTTTTTTTTGTACGTGTCTGTGTAGGAGATGATGATTTTATATCAAGTGCTCATTTACATTACTGTATTACAAACTAAACATGATATCCATTTAAAAAAAAGTGTCCCTGACTCTCTGCTTCTCCCTCTCACACAAAAGAGTCTCTGTTGTGTGTCACATTCAAAGAGAGAGAGACCTCCGAGCTTTTTTTTCATATTCCACACAGAGTCAGTTAGCTTTCTTATTGCCCCCGTGGATTTGAATGTGAATAAAGAGAGAGACGAAATGGCCTTTCAGGCATCTGCTTTTGATCTCTGAGATTAAAGCTCAACATACAAATGTACTCATCCATCTTTCCCTCGACAGGCCTGTCTCTCTCTCTCTCTGTTCATATAAAACTCAACTAATAAATACAACTTTCATCAACTAGGTATTTTTTTATAACTAAATTCTTCATCACATCAAAATATACGTGCGACCTCACCCTGACATGTAAAGTACTTTACATTTCCGCCATTTCAAAAAAATGACAATCTTGTTTTTTGCACATGGTAAAATTTTATTAAAAAATAAATTCCCTCCTCCACCCTTCCAGTTCCAGTCCCAACAAGCAAAAAGAAGGGAAAAGTCTCTAGCCTGGAACCTTTTGAGCATAAGCTATGAGAGAGAGAAAGAAAGAGAGAGAAGATTCCATGAAAATAAATTATGTTTAGTTTATATTCTAGAGACACTACAAAACAACCTGACTTGAGCCGCTCCTTCTCTCTCTCAACATGTTGTACCTTTTGTCTTATGAATTTATGCCACAGGGGGTGAACAATAGTTAGCTTAACCAGGAGAAAGTCTAAAAGAGGAAGGGGGTCTTTCCTTTTTGTGTGGTTGAAAATTTTCGTAAATCTCAAAATAAATGGGATTCTTCCCAAAACCTGGCTGGTTGTACTTTCTCCAGCCTGGTAACTGGAGAAAGTAGAAGAAAAGGTATTGTGGGGTTTCTATGGAGAAAGTGATAATGTATGAAGGAGGATAAAGGAAAGGTGTAAGGTGTGTTTATTGATACCAAGGGTACCTCCAACTTTTTGGGGGAAAAAAGAGGAAGGAGGGGAGTCTCGGGTGGTTAAAAGAGAGTATTGGGATTGAAAACCGAGTTAATAGGAAGAATGGAAAACGGACTAAATAAATAAGTTCTCACGTACACCTACACCCTCTCTCTATCCCTTACTTATGGCCTCTATGTATTCCTACAGAATGGATTGTATAAAACTAAGCTTCTCACCGAACACATAGAGAGAGAGAGAGAGAGACAGAAAAGAAAAGCAATCTTTTTTCTCTTCTTCTTTTAAGAAAATAAAAACTCTCTCTCTCTCTCTCTGTCTGTTCATGCACTCAGGAACATGGAGAAAACGTCCGAGTGGTGAAAAAAGAGCATTAGTTTCATTTTCTTTTGTATTCCTCACATCTCAAGAGTCTACAAAAGGGTAATAGAATAGCCTCATGTCATATATATTGGTCTCACCCAATGGAAATAGCTCTTGTGACCCGGAAGCATTTTCCTAATCCACCACAAAAAAATACTAACCCAAAAGACCATAAAAACTCGCCTCCGCTGCCCCACCACAAGACCAAAGAGAGACACGCCATAGACCACAAGACCAAAAAACCGGGAGTTTTTCACGTTACGTTAGTCCCCACATTCCCTCTCAAATGACTGGCCCACAGTTGTAGATAGTTGACAGTCACCCAAGACCTTTTTTTTGATCCCATTTTTTCAAAGAAAAAAAAACTTTTCTTCTCTTTTTTATCGCATATATTCCCATTACAAACCCATAATTTTCATCCTCCCCCCTTTCCCCTCCTAACTTGTAGAATTGGAGTTGACGTTAGAAGAAAAGAGAAAGAGAGAGAGAGAAAATCTGAGATAAATTTTATGGAGCAATAGACTATCTAAAGGGGATAATTTTCTTGTATGAAACACACTCAAAGTTGTAAATAATTGTCCTTGAAGTTTTACCCCCCTCTGATAAAAATTTCTTTAGGTACAGTTCCAACTTGTATAATAATTTCTTTGGCTATATATGTGTGCAATATGAATCAATAAATCAATATATGAAGGTAAGTTATATAAAAGAAATAGAAAAAAAACTCTTAAGAAAACAATTGTAACGTGTGCTATAGAGATAGATAAAGGATAGATCGGAAATGAGGAGAGGGAGAGGGAATTGGCTACAAAAAAAAGTATGAAAAGTCTAAGGATAAAAGTCTATATAAAAATGTTACATTAGTCCCATACTCATGGAGGACACACACACATACACACACGTTGGTTATCGTCATTCGCTCATGTGTGTGCCACCTTTCCTACGTGCGATTGTCAATGGAGACGGTGTAAATAATTTAGACGTAAAACTTGATCGATTTTACTTTTGCCATCCCTCCCTCTCTCTCTCTACACTCCGTAGGCTTTCTGTATCTTTTAGTTGGAGAAAGAGAGAGAGAGAAAGCTACATATTTTATATGGAGCCAAAAAAACATTTTCTGTCCCACACACTCACACTCCCACTGTAGTCAGTCATTCCATTTTCTCTATGAGGAAGAAAGAAAGACTAAATAGTATTTAGAAGAAGCTCTATGGAATTTTAGACTAGAGACTTTCTCCTCTATAAAAGAAGAATGTGAAGAGAGAGAGAGAGAGAGAGAGAGAGAAAACACAATTTATTAAATGGCACAGACTACATTATACAATACCTCAAGAGATGGATAGACAGGAATCCTTTTGATTAAATCCAAAATATGTATATGTCCCCGTCTCTTTTAGTGAATGTAAAGACATTGGGATTTTATTTCGGATAAGGAACATACACAAGATTCCATTCCTCCCGCTTTTCCTCAAACTAAAACTCTTGCTTTCACTGTCACTCTCTTGTTATTGTACAGAATATTCTCTCTCTTTTGTACATGTAGTCTTGATGGGTCTTGAAGAGAGAAACCACTTCATTTCTCAAAGTTTCCATCCATCCATCCATGGAATTTGAGTTTTGTGCACATGTACATGTATGTACATGTATGATAATATTATTAAATTCTTTCTCTCTTGTTCAATATCCAAGAGAAAGCTTGGGGGGCTTGACACAATGAAAAGCAACTTTTTGTTGTATAAAATATTTTCCATTTCTATCATTTTCATATACATTCACCGCCATTTCCCTCGCTCCCTCTCTCTCATGGAATAGACTCAGAGTTTTTGGAACAAGACAATAAGCGCTAAGTTTCCTAGCGACTGGGGGAAGAAGCCTAGAAAATGGGACGAGGATGCTCTTTTCCACACACACTTGATGGGAACTCTATGATTTGTTTCGTATATGTATAGAGACTATAATAGCCATAATGAAAACACAATGTTCTCTTTAGTGGCTTTAAACCTCCCATTTTTCAACAGAGACGTCACTATCTTCCAACTCAACTGTAGACTATGAAGAGAGAGAGAGAGAGAGAGAGAGAGAGAGAGAGTACAAAAAAGTCTCAAAAAAACTTTCAACATTATAAATATCTTCAACCATTTTCTCTCTCTCTCTCTCTTCCCTCTATCACCATCTTTTCTCTCCAAATCCCAAATCTTTCTCTCTACTTTCTCTCTCAGAGAGAAAGTGAAGTGTGTAGTGTCATTTTGTATTTTCTAGTCTATTTTTAATTTCCCAAACGAAATATTTCTCATTTCCTTTTTTTATACACATGAGAATTATGACATTCTTTTTTATACAAAAGAATGTACACACGTTAAGGCAATTTCCCTTTTAGTCAAAGGGTAAAAAAAGACTGTCTAAAAAAAGTCACGAGGACTTTGAATTATTGTAGATTAGACGACAAGTGTCAATAGAGAGAGAAAGTTTCCATTTCCTATTGAAAATCGTCTATATTTATTTTTTATAAAAGTAATGTCATAATGGTCAATAAAATATGAGTTGAAACCTTCAATCCTTTGATTCTCCTGTTTTATTTACCCTTGGACGCACAACTTGAAGAGTCTGGTAGAAAAAAATTGAATTATTTTTGAAATAAAAAAAGTACCACCAGCACTTTCTCTCTCTCTCTCTGTCTTTTTCTGTCTTTGTTTCCAAAAACCGATGACGCCAATGTATTCAAGATGAAAAGAAAAACTTTTTTTTGTGAGACAAAATCACATTTATTTGAAACAAGTTTTTTTTCCACAAGAGAAGAAATGTCAAGAACAAAAGTGAAAGTAGACAGTAAAAAAAATAGAGAGAGAGAAAGTTACTAGATACTTTTTTTCTGAGGGAAATTGAATTCTATTTGAATTCAACCCCCTGCTCACAAAGAACCAATAACCAATTCTTTATATATACAGATACTACACACTACACACAATGTTATTCTATATGATGAGACAAATTTGACTTTCTCCACTGTCACCAGTCAATCCAAGTCTCCCAGTTTGTCAGTTAAATTCAACTCTGTATTTGTAGTGGCCTCCAAAATGGGTCTTTGTGGGGTTGAGGTTTTGTCTTTTTTTATTGTACAGGAAGAGAGAGAGAGAAAAAAAAAAGATGTGGGTGGCTTAAAATTATTCTTTGCAGCAGAAGGTTGTGCAAACAACTGACTTGATTGCTGGACTCTTTACAAACTCTCTATAATATCCAGCCCAAAAAAAAATTCTCCAACTGTTTCCCCTTCTAAAGGTGGACTCCACAGAAACAAAAGAAACAAAAGAAAAAAAAGAGAGAAAGGGACTCAACGAAAGAAAATGCATACATAATTCATACAGGTAATACCCTCCTGGACCTTATGTACACACAGTAGAGGAACCTTTGTGTGTGACTTTTACTTTTTTTGTAAGACTTTTTTGTGTGCTGTCATATGAAAAGAACACGTACCATTGTAACTGTAATCTATGTATTAGACTAGAGAGAAAGTTGAAAAAAATGGGGAGAGAAAGTATAAAGAAAGAACAAGTTTCTAATATAAGTAATCGGTTCAAGTGGCAGTAATTTTGACTCTGAAACAACCATACCGCCCCAACATGCCTCATGTCATTCCCCATGTCTATCTGTACAGTACCATCGAGTCTGTTATACTGTCCAAAATACACAAGACTGTGTACTCTCTCCGTATGGCTTGATCAACAAACACGTCTATCTACCTTATAAAAATTCCTTATGCTCATATACACTTACATATATATAGACAAGGTATTCTACAAACAAGAAATGGTTTCTTTTTTTTCAACTCCCAAACTCCGTCGTATTATTTCCTTTTCTTTTTTTATAAAAGAGAGAGAAAGTCTACTGACCGGTCATGTATGTCATATGAGAAAGAGAGAGAGAGAGAGAGAAAGTATAGTGTGTTTTTATGGTTTTGAATATAGAAGAGAAGAGAAAGGGATAGTATGAATTCATTTTTAAATAGTTTTTAAATAATCAATGCCACTCAATGTTATACATCTGTACTCCTCCACTAGCTTAAGCGTTGGCTGACTCAATTGAATGTATTTTGTAAGGGGAGAAAAACAGACCAGAGGAAGGAAGAGAGAGAGAGAGAGAAATAATATAAAAGCTTGGTCGCTCCTCCGCCATTTCAACTCATTCGAGTAAATCGTATAAATATACTTGTGTACTCTCCTTGTGTGTGTGCATACTCTCTGTGTGGCACATATTGACCAAAGATCAAGAAGTGGGAGTAAGAGGAGGAGATGGAGGTAGTAGTAGTTTTTTATGTATGATAAAAGAATATAGAAGGAGGGGGGATATAGGAAGAGAGGATACATTGAAGTTACTTATAGTCTATTTGAGTCGCCTATCTCAGACAAGCTTCCCTTCATTCGAATTCGCAATGCATGGCAATATCTACGGCCAAAGCAATGGCCATCTTGGGAAACCGACATGGAAACTCCAAGGAAAAAGAGTGCGAAAAAGAAACTAAAGGAACCTAAAAATTCTTTTCCTTCTTTCTTTTCCCCCTCTCCAACTTTCTCCTCTTTTCTATCACCCATCCTCTCTCTCTCTGTGTACAACACAAGAAAAAGAGGAAAATACCAAAGAAGAGTGCTCGTTCTTTTTTACTTTGTGGAGGCGAAGGGACTGGGATACTACTTTAGCATCGCATCCTCTCCAAAATAAATGCTCTTTTTTCTTATCCACAGCACAACCTTTCACGTTCTCATCATGTATGAGGGACAACTGCCCTCTCTCTCTCTCTGCTTTCTCTTTCAAGAAAAAAAGGAGGAAAAACCCAAGACTATTCACATTCCACATTCTCCAGGTATTCAAACTTCCTTCAATTTTCTATATTTATGTATAGAAACCTGCCTCTCTTTCCCTCTCAAAGAAAACGTAGACTTTTCCCCAAAAAAGTTGGGCCCCCCTCCATATTGAATGTGTGTACACTACAACAAGGATGATTACAGTGTAAACGACTCCCTTAACTCTAGTTTATCAGGGAAGGAACGACCAAGTAAAAAAGAAAAAAAAAGTTTGTAATGTATTGGCCAATATCTATGTACTCTCTCTCTCTGTAGATATCCTTGTCTGTATGTATTTTTCTTCAGTTTGTTGTTTTGTAAAGTTATTTTAATAGAAAAAATCTTGAATACATATTAAAAGTGTTTACTAGAGAATGACGACAAGTTTGATTTCTTACATGGCCATACATACACGACTATGTGTGTCTGTATTGATGATAGTGTTGAAAATGCTATAGATTAAATTTTACATGTGGTGGATATTCCTACGTAGTAGTTTTTATAGAGTGAAAGTAGAAGAGAGAAAAAAGTAGAATATAAAAAATAGAGGATGGCCCTGTTTTCCAAAAACTAAAGGCTAATATTTCTTCACAAGTTTTTTTCCCCTCTTCTCTTTTTCCCTTGTTGACGATGACGATTTGCTTCTTGGCTCACATCCTAGGAAAGTATTGTAAGCGATAAAGATAGGGTTATGTTAGGAATATAGAGTCTCTCTCTCTCTTTCTCTTTGAGAGAGAAAGGAGAAAGTCATAAATAAAAGTATACACAGTTTGGAGTCCGGTTGGGCTCCAAAACTCTGCGGCATTTTACACTCTAATGGAAGTCAGTCGTCTTTGTCTCTTCCATTATTTTATTCTTTTTTCTCTTCTCCTCTCTCTCTCTATAGATTCCCTACCATAAAATACATGGATAAAACAAAAAAAAACTTTTTTGGGGATTGTTTGAGCTTGTGATTTGGAAATGAGAAATTCTAAATTGTTGGACTTTTTTTCCCTTTCGTTTTTTTGTTCATGGAAGAGATAATGAAGGGGGTTTGGAATGTGTTTAATTATTGGCTACTGTTCGTTAGAGCGAAGAGAATAGACATGGACACATAATGACTAGTTTATACATTCTCCCCTTGTTTGTATCAATGAATTCATTTTTTTTCTCCCTGTGTGTGTCTCTATGTGAACTCTTTTAGGTCACAAGGACAAGAACCAGAGATAGCAACAGAGACAGAGAGAAAGCACAGTGAGGGGGGCCAAACGTTATACAGAGTACAAAGTACAAAGTATAGTTTTTTTAGATGAATGGCATGTACTAAAAAGTTGTGAAAGACCATAGCAAAAGAAAATTTAATCAATGATAGTAGTAGTAACAGCCATGTAGAAGGAGAAGACGAGCACACAAAAAACGAGTACAAGTAAAAAAGAACCTTCTCTCTCTCTCTTGAAATTCAATTCAGGGAGGCAAGGAAAAATAGACAGAGAAAGACAAGTCAAGGGAAAGTAAAAAAAGGGGGAGACATGAAGAAGAAAGCAGGTCGAGTTCGAGACTTTTCAACGACATTTTTATACGAGCTGATAAGCCCCCCACGATAATCTGTCATTTTATGCCATGTTTATCTATTCTTTGTCCTATATAAAAAAAATTTCTATAACTTTTTTTAAACTTTGCTTATGTTGTTAAGAAATTTATATAGGTGTGTGTGTGTGTGTACATGTATATTCTTTTCTTGAACTAAATTTTGATACTTTTAACCTTGCTCAAAATTCTACTTTTTTTTCTCCCTCTCTCTCTACTTTCATTATACTTTCACTTCTCGTACTCTACTTGTTTGACACTGGTACGATTAAAAAATGGAGACATGCATAATAATATAGATAAGGTTATTGCACATACAAAGGTCCATTTTTTGGTGCACTAATTCTAATCTCCATTAAAATCTCAAAAGAAATTATTATACACTCAACACACTCTCTCTCTTTATTAAATTGTGGTTTGGAACGCAAAACTTAAATATATATATTATTATTAAATACAAGAGAGAGAGAGAGGAATAAATGACAAAATTAAATTATGACACTAAGAAAATTTCACCTTTTTGAGTCAATGGGTGTTCATAGTAAATTTTACAGTGTTGTAAAAGGGAGAGAAAGGGGGGGAATTGCTTTACTTAAGGATTGTTCACACAAGGAATTATTTCCACACCATTATCTTTTGGTAAACTAAACTAAGAGAAAGAGGGAGGGGGGAGTAGTAAATAGGTAAAATTTGCCTATGCATACAAATACAGAAAATCCTACTCCCCATTTCCTTTTGCTATGAAGACCCCATTCTCTCTACATTTGTATTCATGTACATGTAAATAACCAACTCCTGTGCCGACTACAATCGAATTTACATCCACTTGGACACACCAACCTCATTTACAATGCTAAACGAGTCAAAGCTTCCCTTTCCCTTGACTTGTTCAAGGAGACCCTAAAAAAAGGGAGAAAGTACGCACCTTACAACCTACACTACAAGTGTGTAGAAAATCCTTTCCTTTTGTAAACACATACGCTCCTCTTTTTCTATCTATTTTTTTACATGGAGAAAGTTGAGGCGTATGTATATTCAGTAATGATGCCTACACAGCGGGACAAATCGATAAGAGAAATGTACTCTCTCTCTGTGTATGAGGTGAATGGGTGGATGATATGGCTTCTCAAAATCCAAACCGCGAGCATGACACAAAAGGTATGTCCCTTAGACTGCCGCTCCTACCTGCTCCTCTCTCTCTATGAACTATCCTTGTGTGGGAAGTTTTGTGTTCATAGAATAAGAATCAACAGAATAGCGCTCCACCTATTCAATGCAAATTTTGTGTACTTGGCTCCATACAAAAAATATTTTCTCTCTAGTCATGGGGCTTTCTCCTCCACCTCAGACCTCCAGTGTGCTCCGTTCCGTAGCACCGACTCACACTCTTTTAAGTACACGCAGAGAGAAAATGAGAGTGAGTGCCAAAGTCAGGGCTCTCACTTGACTTTTGTATAAAAGGTATTTCAAAAATTATCTTGTAGAAACAAGAGAAATTATAATGGAGGATTGGAGAAAGGTACACAAAACATTGTTTCTCTCTCTATATATTATTCAACGGAGTTACTCTTCTTTCTTTTTTGGATTAAATCCAAAATCTCTTTCACCTCAACCCCTCTAATGATTTAAACAAGTTAAATGAGTTGGATTACCCTTTTCTCTCTCTTTCTATTTTACAGATGAAAAAAAGCACTCTAATTTTCTCCAAAGAGAAAGTCTTTGAATTTTTTTGTAAGTCAACTAAAATAAATTTTTAAATTGTTTGTTGTGCTGACTAATGAAAAGTTTTTTTGTATTATCAATAAATTGAGACTCTATTTATTTTATTTTGGATTTTTTTCTTGTTGTTTTCTCTTGTTGCCACATTATTTGTCTTTTTTTTCCTTGTGAGAAAAAAGTGTTGAAAAAAAAAGTTTCCATGTCTTTTTTTATGTGCCTCATTCATTTTAAGCCAAAATGCACATGTGTGTGTGTGTGTGTACAGATACATTTGTTGGTGATCGTGACGTGCCTCAAAATCATTTTAGAAAAGTGAAAGTGAGAGAGAGAGAGAGAGCCAATACATGAGAATAGATTAAAAAGAGAAATTGTTGTTGTTTTTTTGTGTTGTGTTAGCAAAAAAAAGAAAGGAAAAGAATTTCAAGACTTAGTTTTTTTATCATTCCATACATTGTTTATGTAAAGGTAAGAGGATTGCCTTTGAAAATGAAACAGTGAGAGAAAAGAAGAGAAAACTTTTTTTTTCAGCATGAGTACGTCTTTCCGGGGTTCGTCACTGGGGAAACAATTTCTACTCTCATCGTCAGTCTGCCTACCCTGCCATGTCAGACTGATGCTTGGCATCATGCAAACTTGCTCCATTATGTATTGGCATTTGGCTTTCCTTCACACGACAATTCACTTAGAAAATCGCTTCAACTCTCCTCTTTCATGAAGAGAAAGCACAAAAAAAATAGTCCCAAAATTTATTCTTCTGGCCATGCCATCCACTCACATCGGACTGGCCCCAAAAAAAGTGAAATTGGGTCTCTCCTCGTTTAAGGAAAAAAATAGTATCATAATATTATTATGGAAAAAGGAAAAGGGAAAGTAAAAAACTATTACTTTTTTATAAAAAGAAAGCAACGCAGAGAGAGGAGAGTTTATTTTATATGGAACAAATGATATAAAATAATGTATACACATTTAAGACTATGGACGTCATAAGTATAATTTAACTATGGTTGAAAAAAAAGTGCAGAAACCCCATAATAACCTCAATTCGATATCCATGTAAAGAATCTACATTTAGCATGTAAAAAGAGTGAATGGCGCCGTACTGCTTTGATATTTTCTATGAAACACAAAATACCCTACGGACTTTCACTCTACTCATTTCTACACCAACGACCAAGGCGAGGACGAGTGTAGACTATGCATGACTCTTTTCTAATTCGGAAATGCAGGGCAAGAGAGAGAGAGAGAGAAAGGGGGAGAAAGCATAGAGTGGACGTGGAGAAAAACCTTGGAATAAAATTTACATATGGCACAGTCGGAGGCACATATAAAACATATACGCACCCTACAAAATAATTTGTTCTGCTCTCCTTACTCTCTTTACTCCTAGCCATCGTCTCGAAAAATTATTTTCTCTCTCCATCTTAAACTTTTAGCCTTCATCCTTTTCCATGTTGGGTAAAGGTGAAAGCCTGCAGCCTTGCAAATATTATTTTCTCTCTCTCTCCTATATATAGAGAACAAGGTTACAATATAAATTGTAGTTATACACAATGTTATATGTATTAATATTCTCTTAAATGCCTATTAATAAAAAAATATATAATAATATTTTCCCTTGAAGAATAAAAACACATGCGACCAGAACCAGACTGTACATGTCGTCCCTTTAGGCATTAACTTTTCTGGGTTTGGAGAAAGAGAGAAAGTTTGAAATTGAAAAGGGAAATGAAAATATTTGAGGGACCAATAATTTAACCATCGATTTTTTTTCAAACTGTTTTCACTCTCTCTCTCTCTCTTGATCTTTACAGATATATCTTTATTCCACTGTGTGTGTGTGTGTAAATGGAGAGAGAGAGAGAGATTGGAGATTAGAGATATATGAAAATTCTCAAAAGTTATGGAGAAGGGCAGGGCATAAACGGAAGTCAATGTCAACGGGGACTCTGCCTGGGAGTCATGGGTGTATATAGAACCTAATCTCTGTGCCCTGGTTGACTTGGCACGAATTCATGTCATTAAAATATCAATTGTTCTACAGATAGAGAGAGACAGATAGAGGGAAAATACGGTAAGTTAACGTCACTAAAAACTGCACCATTTTCTCTCTTTCTCTCTCTGAGAGAGAAAGCCTTTTTTTCAAGACAGTCTACAATCTACAGATGCACAGGGAGAGAGATGAATAGGGATAGAACATGGAGGTTAAGTTAATTTATATTCCTGCCTCTCGACTACCATCAATGAATTACTTGGAAAACTCTTTTCCCCTCCTCTACTTACTCAAGGACTTAGAAAAAAAACTAAGTCTTGTTCCTGGGGAGCTTTCCCTCCTTGCATTTCATTTGCACTTGCTCTCTCACAACCAGAATGATGATGTCCTGGTCATGAGATGATGACATTTTATTATTCTCTAAAATCTTCTTTTCATCTCCTTTTAATACAAACTACTTTCCCTTTACTTAGTTCTAGAGAATATTTTACACGAGAGAAAATGAGCTTTTTTTTGCTTACGTGATCAAGAACATCATTTAGAAAAGAAAGTGGGTGGTCTCTTTTGAATGGTCAGCAGCTGTTGCGGCGGGGTTGTTGGGGATGCGGATAGCTGTGAAGACCCACGCGTCCACATGAATTTCAAACATTACATTGATCTTCTATTTTTTCTTTTGATAATATTTTATAAATTTTTTTTATATTCTCAAAAACGAGTCAATGTCACAATTAATTTTTCTTGAAATGTTTTTATTTTTCACAAAAAAACTTTTCCCACCCCCTCAAGTCTCTTTCCACTGATTTTTTGAATATCTGAAAATTTTTGAAGAAATACACTCATGTACTTTTGAAAATAATTTTATCTGAAATAAATCATTATTTTATATTAAAATAATTTAAAATAAAATCTATAATTAATTTTGATAAATAATAAAAAGTTACAAAAATAAAAGAGGAGGGTCCACATTTATTGGACCAACATGATAATGCATAGTTTTGAGTAGATCGTCACAAATCGATAGACTTTTCACCTCATGAAAGAGAGAGAGAGAGGCAGAAAGATGCTGCAGTTGTTGTTCAACTCAAGACTTCTTCTTCTTAAAGAAGAAGAAGAAGAAGACGACGAGAATAGAGAAGAGGATGAGGGAACCAATTCACGTATTTTGAACATATAAACTCTACAGACATTGTCGAATATCTCAAAGAATCCCCCCCCTCTCTCTCTCTCTACGATGGAAAAGGAGGGGGAGGGGGTGTGGAGTAGACAGTCACATTACATTACCTGTTTTTATTCTATGCGTCTCACATTATTTTCTAGTCTATTCTGTACTCCTACCCTTTACTGCAATGACGTCCTATGAAATTTGGGGAATGTTGGAGATATACAAAGTGTAATGCGTAGTCCGATATACATAGTCCTTGTCGTAGTTTATGTACATATAAAAGGGAGAAGGGGGTTTTTGAGAAAAGTGTAAACATGGAATAATAAATTAATTATATTAGCCAACTACCATTACTCAACAGTCAACCCCAGTCCCCCCAACAAAAAACACGAGAACATGCACACCTCTCAACACCAATTTCAACGTCTTAACAAGGACCAGAGAACTAGGCAAAATTTCCAAGAAAAAGGTTACACAATCACCGCCTCCACCTCCCCTTCCCTCTCTCTCTCTCTCTTTGGCTGGTAGCACTATAATAAGGTTGTCTAATAAAAAAAGAAAGTTGGGACAAAAAAAAGTTGGGACATGTACTATACCTGTATATCAAAATTATAGACGTAATATAATCACAGGGACAACTCACCAAAGAGAAAAAAAAATCTGGACATGAATATGACGTGAGACTTGAGAGTGGACAGGGTTCATTTTAATTTCTACGTGTAATTAAAATTTTGGACAAAATGAAAGAGAAGGGAGGTGTTTAATTTTTAGTCTTTTTTTTTAATAAACATGATCAAAATCAAGGGGGACAAAGTCATTGAGAGTCATTGAGATTCTAAACATAAAAAAATTGTAATAAATACATTAAATAGAATAAAAAAAGGGATTAAGTTTACAATGACTAAATGAGATTTTTATTTATTTATACAGATGAATTGTAACGACAATTTTCATTTTAACTCTAGCCCTAGTACATAATCATGACCAACAACGATTGGGACTCTCCTATCTAAATATCCCTTTTGTCATAAAAAAAAGTTTTATGACATGATGATGAGATAAAAGCCAAATCTAATTTTCAATTGACATTCAAAAAAAATTTAAAGGTGACCTTTTGACACGGTCACCTTTTCCATTAAATCGTAAAATTATTAAACAGTCAATTTTAATGGTATAAGTCTAGTCCTATTATATTTAAATTGATTATTTTTTGATTGGACCAAAATGACAAAAATAAATAGTGGAATGTATGTCACTACCTAACCAAAAGAAAAAAAAGGGAAAGTAGAAAAAAAGAGAAAGAAATGACAAGAAATTTGACTACAAGTCAACAACAGATTGCACAAGAGACAAGTCAAGAAGAAAAAAAGAGAAAGCAAGTAAATATACTTACAGAAACAAACGATCTTGTAGGAAAAGGTCCTCTCTCCTTTTTTTCTTTGTGTTCTTGGTTCTACTTGTAGTGTACACACAGGGCTCTTCTTTTTTTTCTCTGTTCCACCAAAAAAAAACAACTCATACACTTTTGAACTTTGATATATACAGAAGAGAGAGAGTTACAACTCTTGGATTGTCTATTCTCCTTTTTTACTCTTGTCAATGTATAGACTTACTCCAACCTCTTTCGTGTTGTGTCTCACTTACACTGAATTTGTGTCTCGGTGTATAATTTTCTTTACAATTTGAGAGTTGCCCTTCTTTCACTTTCTCCTTTCACTCTTCTTCTCTGTATAAAACAACAAGAGAAGACAGATAAGAGGTTCCAAGTTTCACTTGGAAAACCCAAAAAAAGAATGAGAAACGGCGTCAAGGAAAAAAGTCAACGAGGAGGACGCAGGGACTGAGAGCCGAAATGATCCTGAAACTATGAAGAAAATATATTTCTGCATCAACTGCGAACGCTCAGACCAACACTCCCGCGCATATATCTTTTGCTCTTTATTGATTTTTCTTCCCTTTTTCTCTCTCTCTCTCCAAACTCTTACTCACCGTCCTCTATTTTTCCCCCCTTCCTCTCCTTGTGTCCGTCACTTCAATTCATACTACCAGGGAAACACCGACTCTCCCTATGACCCCCCCCCCCTCTCCCCTTTCTCTCTATACCATTTTTTTATATAACTCAAGTCCATGTTACTCCCCATCTCCCATATGCACTAGAACTATGCAGAGAGGGGGGGGGAGGGTTAGCCTAAGACCGAGACGGCGGCGTATGTTACACCATCCAGCCACTAAACATGGAAAATATAACCCTTATTTACTACAAGAATATGAACAACAACAAGTTATTTTATAAATACAAAGAAAAACCTTTTTTCCAGTTTAGTAGTGTTGTAGAGATACAGATAAATTGAAATCAAAGGTTTTTTTGGTCAAATTTTGCGGAAATCTATAAGCCAAAAAAAAGTTTAATACACTGTAGGTGGGCTTGTTATTGTTACATTTAATTTAATGCAAAACAAAGTCTCTTTTTTTTCCTTTCATGGTCAATGTGGGACCGAAACTAGAGGGGAAAAAAGAAACTTGACTGTCATTCAAGTAATGTAAATTGATCGTCATTCTTCCTAGGAGGCATCCGTCCTACTGCTGTGCTACATTTTACATACTTATATATATGTATGTCTACGCGTGTACAAAATTCTACGGGCCTTTTTTAATATCACAAATAAAATTGAATCAAGTCAATCCCTCTAATTGCTTCATTCTTCCAAAACTCCCTCCTGTGAAGCATGTCATATTCATTTCATGTGTACTTTCTCTTCCTTTCTTTTTCAAAAAATCATTTAAAAAATTCTATGCATTTTAATAGACTAAATAAATTTAATTGGGGTTGGGGAATTACATGAAAAAAAAAGAATTTTATAGTACATAGTACTGTGTACTTTTTTTTAATAAATAGAAAGAGGAAAGAAAGTTAAATTTTTTGAAAAAATAAAAATACTTTTTTCTTTTCTTTTTTTTCACTTTTTCTTGTATTTTCTCTCCTTTCTCTTTTTTTTATGCTGATGCTGTACTATACAATTCTATGCCATACATTGCAGCCTTTTTATTTACCCAACATGCATATTTTATACAGCTTACGACCGTCCCTTAGGACATTAAGGGTTTACTTGGTTCTATACATATTACATATGTACATACTATGTGTACGGTAGGAAGACAACTTAAACGTCCAAGGAACCGTCTTTTTTGTATATATAGACAAATGTATATGGTGAAACAAAGAGTCTATAGTATTCGAATTCAAGGAAAAGAGAGAAAGTAAGTGAAAGATAACGACGCTCAACTCAGTTTGTGCTGACTTTTCTTTTTTTTCATTTCCCCAAAACTTGTATTTTCCATTTCATTTTCCAAGAGAAAGAGAGAGAGAAATCCACCATGTGCAATTAGTTTATAAAAATGGAAAGTCTAGAACAGAAATTCATAATATTAAATAATAATTGTCCAAAATATTCCAAAATAATGTACATTGCAGTTGTAATAATAAATTAATTAAAACTATTTAGATTAAAATATTACTGTACTTAACTAGTACAGTCTGTGAATGATTGGAGAAAGGCAGAGAGAGAGAGAGAAAGGAGATGAGTTTGGTTGTTAAAAAAAGATTTACTTTATTTTGTTCTAAATTGTAGACCACCATTCTGTATGTACATAACCTACTCCAGATACTGGGGCCCGTACTTCATTAGAATATTATTAAGGCTTGAATTTGATATTATTATATTAATACAAAAAAATGGGGTAGAGAAAGATGAAGATGAGGAGGGGAGGGGGGGATGGAGAAAAGGATTGAGAAGAATATTTGCTGGGATCTCATGTATCTATTCATGAGAAAATGAAAGTTCTGGCACACACAGAGAAAGAGGCAGAGAGGCTCACTTTTTCCCAGTCAACGTCATCTCATCCTATGCATTCTTCCCTGTCACGTTTTGCCCATTCGATGCTTTATTGCATTTCTCTTGATTTTTGCGTGGAGCGTCGATTTTCTCCCCGTCCTCTTTTTACCACCCTCCTCCTCCCCCATTTATACTCTTTTTGTCTTTTTCTTTTCATAGTGGACCAATTTTCAAGACTTTTGTGTGTTATTTTTTTCCCTTTTGGTCTTGTCTTGTGCAACCATTTCACCAATATTTTCTGTCACACTCAATTCCTTAAGTACCCCATCCGTGGAGGAGACTGTCTCGTTTTTATTCCTCCATATAAAATTTATACAGTTGTACAATCCTCCTTGTACAATACATATGAATTGATCTATAATAATGTTCTTTGAATTTGCTCAAGGACACTAACAGAAATAGGAGAGAGCCCGTATATGTACATGGAGAGATATCGGATAAGTCATTTTGGTCAAAAATAAAAAGAAGGGAAAGTATTGCAGAGAATATTGTAGAGAATATATATTGTAGACAATTGTAGCTTTCTCTCTTGTCTATATTTCTCCTACTGCCTATCATAGCTCAGTCAGTCAGTTCTCCTATTAATAAAGGAATGGGTCAAGTTAAGTGTCGGCATTTTGTGCTTGTGGGCAACTCTCTCCATAGAGTTCTATGTATGGCTCTTGTTATATAAAAAGAATTATATGAGGGTTTATAAAAACCTTTGTGGTAGTTTTGGTGAGAGAGAGTGTACAAAGGAGAGTCGATTTTTGTGGCGTCACACAACTTGCAATCATCCTCTCTCTCTCTTTGAGTATTTTCTACTTTTCTCTTTTTGTGAGGTTGTGATAATCCATTACTTCTTTCTTTTTATTCCCACATTTTACGGCTTATCTCCGAGCTTTCACTTGCAAATACAATACAGATAAGCTTTAAATGACTTCTTTGTTGATTTTTCTATACCCCGACTTTCTTTCTCTCTCTCTGTAGGTTTTCCCTGTTCATAAACTTTTTTTTTGTATATACTAGTCTAGTGGCTGAGAGTATAGAGCAAGACTGCAGTATTTTTCAGTTTGGGTATTATTTTTAGCTTCCTTCTTAACCCTCTCCCTTCTTTCCCTTCTGGATCTGGCTTTTAAGCTAGTCATTGCTCAAGTGCTGAGTCAAGTGCCCATGTCAATCTTGAAGCTATTAAATTTACCAACTTTTATATATACAAATTGTTATATATCCTCCCTACTTATTCCATCACTACATATACCAAATGCCATGCTCCACACACAGACAGATAGAGAGAGAGAGAGAGAAACTGGGCCTAAACTTACGAGCTTAAGTTGGAGATTTTTTTTCTTTTTTTTTTGTACAGATATTTCTCGTACGCATTTTTTTCCTAGAGAAACCACTCGTAGAGTAAAAAAAGGCCCCCCTCCTCCTCCTTCTCCATGAAAAGAGACTAAACACACAAGTTTAGTTATAGACTCTTGAAAATACTGTGTCTGAGGGAATAAAATAAACAATTTATTTATTTTATGGGCAAACCAACAAGAGAGAAAGTCACTCGTTTTCCCATGGAATCCAACGCAACTCTCTCTCTCTCTCTGCTTGTTCTCTGTCTTAATCTTTTCTACTTGTAGAGAAGAAATAAAAGGAATGAATATGAAAATGAGGATGCAGGGAGGAATAGAAATGGCAATCTTCTTACTTTCTCTCTCTCTCTCTCTCTCCAATATGAGAGGAGCCTCAAAATGAAATATTGTAGGCCATCCCTCCCCCCTTCTCTTTCTGTGTGGACTTGCGTGCACTTCTAACAGATACTACTGAACTGTGTAGTATGTGTGTTATGCCCATTTCTTCATAGCCAACTTTCTTACAAAGCTCTTAAGAATAATGAAGTGGGGGGGGGGGTGTTTGCACTGTGCATAGTAAATACAATATGTAATACATATTATGTATAGTATACATTGTGTAATACACATTACACAAGGAATAGATGAGAGACTATCTTTTTGTAAAAAAATATAGTGTGTAATATGAATTGCTTCGGTTTTGGTTTCACTCTCTCTCTCTCTCTCGCTTTCTCTTTCCACTTTGCTTGGCAACGGAGCTCAAGCAGAAGACTAATAATCGAGATGGAGATGGAGAAAAATATGTAGGCAACTTTCTCCATGGACTCGTAGACTTTAGGTGCCCCCGTCCCTGTGTACCTTTCTCTTTTTTTGTATACTTTTGTGATTTTGAGAAGAGAAAGATGGAGGATGGGAAAGTATTTTATATGGGTATTATGGACTATGATGAACTCCCGGTGAGTCTTTGTGGGTGTCTAGTACGGTGGTGGTGAGGTATGGAGGAGGGGGAAAAAGGTAGAATAATTTGTATGCTAAGCATTTGCACAGCAAGAACTCATCCCAGACGACATAATCCTGACCTTTCACATTCTTCCCACCAAATTATCTGTCAACTTGACTTTACTTATTATTCTTATGGTAATTACGAAATCTTCCTTGTCTCCTTTTTTGCCCTCCTTCTCTCTTTCACTCTCTGGGCATAATCTTAACTTTACATCATCATTACCACATTCTTCTTTACATTCTAGAGAGAGAGAGGGAAATATTTTACAGGTAAATTTTTTGAGTACAATTATATTTCGTAATTTTGTACAATTGAGTTAAATTTGAAAAATGTTGGTTGTCAAAAATAGTAATTTTTTGAATTTTTATATTGCAGATAAAAGCACTTTTAAATAAGAGTAAATGAAAAACATTATTTTAATTCTAAATTATAAAAAAATGACAAATTAAACTAAATTAACAATTAAAGGAGATATAATTTAGAAATTGTAGAAGAGAAGTTTCCACGAATAAATTTTGACCGTGACGTCACTCTAAAAGAAGAAAGAGAAAGTTTATATATGGTTCAGGGTGACCAGGAGAAAAGGGAAAGTTTTTGGAGAAAGGAGGAACAGAGATTTTTAGAAAATTAGATTAATTTAAACATTTCACAAAACTTTTCTTACACAAACAAACAAGAATGGAGTAAAGAGAGAGGGAGAGAGAGCGTATGATGTAATTCTAAAAAAATCAATGAATGTAATCTAAACAGAGTAATTCTGTAATTGGGTTTACTACAGTTAGCTACCGGTATGGTCCTTCTCTTAGAAGTTGATATGTATCTCCAATACTCTATAAATTTAACACTAACCCAATATACCCACACCCATACTATTTTGGCTTATACTGATCAACTTGGCGCCACTGAATTAATCCAATTTTTGACCTATCCAGACATTCAACCCAAAAAGTGCTGACTTTTGCAAAGTTTTTTTTTGCGGGGACTTTTTACTCTCCATAATTTAGAAAAACGGGTGTGTGTGGGGGTATGGCTCACGTCAACTGTCACCATATGAAATTGTGTGTGGAGCTATGTATTTTTGATTTGTCTCTCTCTCTTCTTTTGACTTTGGTGGAGTGTGGAGTAATGGAGGAAAAGAATAAAATCGATGGTAAGTACCGAATGGTCAGTTTTATTTAATGCATTGTACGAGTATGAGTTAAGAGAAGACGGGGTCCAATAAATTGTTTTTGTTTGTCCAATTACTTTCAAAACTACTCCCATTATTTTATTATATATTATCATTCTACCAAATTCTCCCCTCTCTTCCTTCCTCTCCTCTTGACCACTCTTGATAATCCATAAAATTATTCCAAAAAGTCTGTTTAAAACTAAGGGAAAATATTTTATCATCATTAATTAATTAAATATTTAAGACTTTCTTTGCAAAAGCCTGTGCAATTCATTTTCATCCATCTTAATTATTATTTTGTAGAGTTTAACTTTTATAAATTTAAAATATGAATTTATAACATCCATTTTAATTTAAATTATTGCAACATAAATTATCAAGTTATGAATATTTTTCAAAAATACTATTTTAAATTAACATTAATTTGACCTTTTGAATCACAGGTCAAGAAATTATTGTTGACTCATCCATTCCGTGCAGTTACAAGACGCCGTTGAATTTCCACTACTTGACTGAGCCGGGGGAGTTGTTAATGACATGCGAAATTGGACCAAGACAATTATGTATGTTATTATGACAGACAAAATCTAAAGATAAAGACAAAAATAATTTTAATTATAATACATAGTTAAAAAAATTAAATTAAAAAATCATACAGAAGTGACATTCTTCCTATTGATAGTGAAATATCCTTTAGCATTCACAGTGATGGGGATCATTCTCACCAACGTCTTGAGTTGTTTAAACTAAAAATAAAAATAATTAATTTAAAAACTATTTAATATTTCCAATTAAAATTAGAAGCACAATTCTACCTTCAAATTTAACGGAAATGAGAGAGAGAGAGAGAGAAAAAATGAAATAATTTTGGGCATCTCTATCGAATTGTTAATTACGGAAATTACTATAACTATAATTTATCAAATTTATCACTCAATTGTATTGAATAGCTCAAGGTTATTTTTAAAAATAATAAAATTCTCATTTTAAATAAACTACAGTGAGGTAATACCACAATCCTTTTTTTCCACGTCATGTACATACAATTTTAGTTGCAGTTCCCCAATACAACTGTACAGTACATAGTTAGTCTTAATGGCTACCTCGTTACAATGGAAAATGTTGTCTCAACAGCTTTATCATGATTATAGTCCATAGTATTAAAGTCCATATACAGCCCCATTGCAAAGACTTTAAGTCTGATGACAAATGACAGTGCAAAAAAGAAACAACAACAATGATGACGGGTCGTATTGTCTCCCATGTTTGCACAGTCTACTTGCCACAAATTGCATTTTGCCATTCACAACAACAAGTAAAAGAGAACTTGCATAAGATTGTATAATGTTAACGTAACTCACGTTTATAATTTTTATCTTATTATTTTTTTTAATCTTATTAAATGAGTCCTTAAACTTGGGAAATTTTAATCATGGCTTCCCCTCTCTACACATAATAGAAAGAGAGAGAGAGAAGAAAATGGCAAATAAAAAAAACAAGGAAGGAAGAAGGAAGTAAAGGGAAAGTTTTAAAAAGAATATTGAGGAAGTTAAAACATCATTTTATATTTTAAGAAAAAGTCAATGCAAATCATTTGACAAAGATAGAACACACAGAGATAAAAAGAATGTCTCTAGATTTTCTATTTTGTTGAGTAATAGTAAACATGGCATTGATTTTAAGGTTCAATTAATCAAAAAAACTTTTTTTTTTGTCGTCTATACATAGAAGAGAGACAAAGAGGAATAAACAACATGACAGCCCCTGTAGCATTAAATTAAGTTTTTTATGTAAAAATTGTACCACAAGAGAAGACAAGCCATGTCATACTTTAGGAAATACACAACAAAAAACTTAATCGAGGTCTTTCGTCATCCTCACTCCAGGATTCCCCCCTCCTCCCTCAATTTGTACCATTTTTTCACTGTCAATGTCAAATTTTCTTTTAAATGATGGAAAACAAAAGAAAAAAGTTTTTTATTTTCCATCAAATTCTAAATTCTGGAAAGAAACTTTCCATATTATGGAAATAAATTATAATCTATTTAGAAATGAGAATTTTTTTTTACCTGACTTCGTTCATCCGCCGACAACTGAGTAGAATGAGACACCCGTACGAGAGACTCCAAAAGTTGAAAATGAGCCTTCTCCAAATTTTCACCAATATCTGATAAATGGACAATCCTACAAAACCCAATAATAACAATCCCAAACAAAGGACCCCCAATCTCTTTGTTAAAAGCACCCTCGAAATCCCCCGCCACTTTAAAAAATACCATACAAACTAAATTTAATATTAAACTTAAAAACAATAAAATAAATGGAAGACCACTAAACAAACAAAATTTATCAAATGCTTCAATAAAATCCAAATATTGTTGAGAGATGAACGACCACGATTTTTTACTGCGGTAGCATGAAAATTCCCAATTTCCAATTGAATTCTTTAATTTTTGTTTTTCTTTTTTATTACTAAAAACTTGATCGTCCAAATGACCCAACATTTTAATAGACTTGTCTTGAACACACTGAACAATATTTTGGAGACGATGTGTGAACAGTGCAGCAATGTAGTAGAGAACAATGTAATAGAATGCACCACCAAATTCAATTATAAACATTCCAGTAGCTGAGTAGGCTCCAATTATATAAATATTATTTGTCGTGGTGAAACCAAGATCAAGATGAAGATTTCGTTCACTTTTATTTGATCGAAATTGTGAATTAATTATCATAATTAATGGGGAAACCATGACTAAAAAGTTGGAACTAAAACAAGTCCCTACTTTCTCAGAATAAATTGGTGTGGGTGTAGAGGGATATTTGTCATCATAAATGTCGAGCCTATTTTCAAAAATTTGGATTAATATTTTTTAATTTTAAATATATTTAAGTATTTTACCTTTGAAATAATTTAATTAATTCAGAACATTGTCGCACATTTAGATAGTGAGCGGAAATACCAAAACAAAAGGTAAGAGAGTAGACAGCAGAGAGAGCCAATTTATCGACTAGAGTTTGACTTTTAAAATCTTTAAAATAAAGCTTTTGGAAACAGACTGTACAGCTCAGTAAAATTGTTATTTTGATGAACCAGGAGAGTAAACTAAAATATTTATAAATAAATATTTAAATTTGAGCAATTTAAAGCAATTTAAACTATTTTTAATTAAATTAAATTAAGAAAATGTAATTGACCTGTAAATGAAGATAAAGGAGCATTTTTTGTAGACCAGCTCATTAGCTGATTTTGCCCGAAGTGAATTTTTAACAGGGAAAATTCCGGTGAGGTAACCAATAATTGCAAACACTTTAAATTTTTTGTACACTGATTGATAACTTTGTTGACGATTTTTAATTTTGTCTTGATCTTCTTCAATTGAAATTGTTTGGAGGGATAATTCAGGAAAGATTTTTGAGTGAGAATTTCTCTCCATTTGAATTTATAAAAATTTCACAATTCACAAATTATATTTATAAAGTTTAAAGAATTTTATGAATAATGTAAATTATTATTAAAAAATACTGACCGCTGATCTCAACTGCGAAAAATAAAATGAATTACGAGGTCAGAGACAAAAAAAGTAGCAAAATCAATTTAAGAAATTAAAGT